>CAUYQU010061671.1:0-23049 GCA_963574635.1 Cheracebus regulus
ACTTAACAAATATTTACAGAACTCTCCTCCCCAAATCCACAAAACATACATTTTTCTCAGTATCACATTACACCTATTTTAAAAGTGACCACATAACTGGAAGTAAATCACTCCCCAGCAATTGCATAGTATTTCACAGGTTTAAATAAAATATGGGTTGGCTGCTTGTTTGTTATTTTCATCCCCTATTCCTTCCTATCTCCATTGTTAAGCACAATTATTGGCATAAAAGAGGTTTTTAATACCCATTTTTAGACTGCAATCTAGTCTGGGCAATAAAACAAGAATCCCATTCTCTCTCCCCCTTTCTTGTCCTCTTTCTTTCTCTCTTTCATTCTTTTTTTTCTTTCTTTTGATGTTTCTTTCTCCTTTTCTCTCTTTTTCTAAAAAAAAATAAAAAATAAAAAAAAGAAAGTTAAAACACATCGTTAAAATGACTTTATCCAAAACAATATGACACAGCTCTACTATAATTATCATCATGATACCAGCTCAGGAGAAAGGACAGAAAATGAATTATGGTTGAACATCAAAACTAGCAGATTAGAAGTGGAAATGTTTTGCAAAAACTATGAACTCACCTCCTCCTCCATTAGAGAAGGTGACAAAAAACCTAAGGTGCTGTTTCCTTTTTTTTTTTTTCACCATGGATGGAGGAGTGGGGGAAAAAAAAGGTAAAGCCCAAATGGGAGAAGCAGCAAGGTAAGAAAATAGATGTTCCTATGGCCATCAGGTCACCTGACTCATAGCAGCAATTCTCAGATGCTAACAGTGTTCTTAATAAATAAGGCATGCAGAATGAGAAGCTGGTGCCCCTACCCTGAAGACCTCCACACATCCCAAGGCAGTCTCTCCACCACTCCCCATCAAGATGGAAGCCTCCGCTCCTTATTGGTTACATAAGGGCAAGCTGGCTCTTACTCTTAAGTATCATCTACTGGAATGGATAATGAACTGCACCACCAAATTAAAAAACTGCCAGAAGAGCATCGTACTAGTGAGAGAAATAAGCTTCCAGAGACCCCTGGACTCTCAGCTCCAAAGGAGATAGTGGGTCAGCTCATAGGTCAAATATATTGCTACAATAAGCAGCTTTTGAGAAAGTCATCACCCAAAAGGTATACACAACAAAAGAACCCATACAGAGTGTTGGCCCCTTGAGTGAAACCAGAAACAAAACTAAATGATGATACACAACATACACGACAGTCATATCCTTAAGGAAAAAATAATAAAATATTTAAAAATTCCCATCCAAACAATAGCAAATTTAAAAATAAGAAGCAGTGAATTCTTCAGATGAGAATAAATCAGCACAATAACTCCAGAGGTACTAAAAGACAGAGTGTTTTCACACTTCCCAAGTATTACACTGGCTCTCTAGCAATGGGTCCTAACTGAAATTAAAATTCTTAAATGACAGATGAGGAATTGAAAATATAGATTGAAAGGAAGTTCAAGGAAATACAAAAGAAAGCTGAAAAACAACACAAAGAAACCAGAAATGTGATTCAAAATAAAAAAGATGAGATAACTATACTTAAAAACAAACAAACAAAACTTTAAAAATAGAACTCTGGAACTGAATAATGTGCTAAATAATTTCAAAACACTGTTGAAATCTTCAATGATAAACTAGACCATGCAGAAGAAAAAAATTCTATCTTCTGAAGAGCAGTCTTGCAAATTAACTCAGATGATAATGAAGAAAAAAGAAATCTAAAACATTAACAAAGCCTTTGAGAGATATGAGATTATGTACAGCAACCAAATATATTACTTATAGGCATTTCTGAGAGAGAAGAAAAAAATGTAAGCCATTTTGAAAACAGATTTAAGGGAACAATTTGGGAAAATGTTTCCAATATTCCTAGAGAGGTAGATATTTAAATACAAAAAAAATTTTAAGAATATTGCTAGATACTACACAAGACAAACATCACCAAGGCATATAGTCATCAAAATATCAAAGATCAACACTAAAGAAAAAAATCTGAAAGGCAACTAGAGAAAAGGGTCAAATCACCTACAAAAAGAATCCCATCAGGCTAACAGCAGACTTCTTAACCTTGTGTTGGTTTATCTTTTCTGTCAAGGGACATTTAGGTTCCACCTGTTGACTACTGTGAATAATGCTTCAATGAATATGGGAGTGCAAAGATATCTTTTAGATTCTAATTTCAATTTTTGAAATAAATATCCAAAATTAGAATTACTGGATTTCATAATTCTATTTTAAATTTGTGAATAACCTACTGTTTTCTATAGTGGCTGTAACATTTCAGAAGCTCTCCCAAAAGCATACACTAGGGTTTTGATTTCTAGGCATTCTTGCCAACACTTGTACATTGTTCTCCATTTTGTCTTGTTTTGAATAATGGTGATAATTGGCAGATATGGGGTGTTATTTAATTTAGTTTTGGTACTGATTTTCATCTCTCTCAGGATTAGTTGTCATGAGTATCTTTTCACAAACATTCAGCAATTCGTACATCTTTTTTGGAGAGAGCTATTCAGGTTCTTGGCCGTTTTTAAATCAAGTGATTAAATAATTTTCTATAAGTTGTAGGAGTTTCTTGTACATTTTGTTTTGTTTTGTTTTGTATTTTAACGTTTTTGTACTTTAATTTCTGGGGTATGCATGTAGATCTTACAGAATTGTTACATGGTGGTTTGCTGCCTCCATCCCTCCTTCACCCACATTAGGTATTTCTCCCAATGTTATCCCTCCCCAATCTCCCCACATCCCTCTAACCCTCCCCAATCCTCTACCCCAAAAAAGGCCTCAGTGTGTGATGTTCCCCTTCCTGTGTTCATGTGTTCTCATTGATCAATACCTGCCTATGAGTGAGAACATGAAGTGTTTGGTTTTCTGTTCTTGTGTCAGTTTGCTGAGAATGATGGTTTCCAGATTCATCCATGTCCCTGCAAAGGACATAAACTCATCCTTTTTTTGACTGTATAGTATTCCATGGTGTATACGTGCCACATTTTCTTTATCCAGTCTATCACTGATGGACACTTGGGTTGGTTCCAGGTCTTTGCTATTGTAAACACTGCCACAATGAACGTACATATGCATGTGTCCTTATAATAGAAAAATTTATAATCCTTTGGGTATATGCCCATTAATGGGATTGCTTGGTCAAATGATATTTCTATTTCTAGATCCTTGAGGAATCACCACACAGTCTTCTATAATGGTTGAACTAATTTACACTCCCACCAACATTGAAAACCATTCCTATTTCTCCACATCCTCTCCAGCATCTGTTGTCTCCAGATTTTTTAGTGATCGCCATTCTAATTGGCATGAGATGGTATCTCAATGTGGTTTTGATTTGCATTTCTCTAATGACCAGTGATGATGAGCATTTTTTCACGTTTGTTGGCCACATGAATGTCTTCTTTTGAAAAGTGCCTGTTCATGTCCTTTGCCCACTTTTTGATCGGGTTGTTTGTTTTTTTCTTGTCAATTAGTTTTTGTCCTTTGTAGATTCTGGATATTAGCCCTTTGTCCAATGGGTAGCTTGCAAATTTTTTTTCCCATTTTGTTGGTTGGCAGTTCATTCTAATGATTATTTCTTTTGCTGTGCAGAAAATCCCATTTGTCTATTTTCCTTTTGCTGCCATTGCTTATGGTGTTTTAGTCCTGAAGTCCTTGTCTATGCCTACGTTCTGAATAGTATTCCTTAGGTTTTCTTCTTTGGTTTTTATGTTGTTAGGTTTTATGTTTAAATCTTTAATCCATCTGTTGTTAATTTTTGTAGGAGGTGTAAGGAAGGGGTGCATTTTCAGCTTTCTGCACATGGCTCACCAGTTTTCCAAACACCATTTATTAAACAGGGAGTCCTTTCCCCATATCTTGTTTTTGTCAGGTTTTCAAAGATCAAATGGTTGTAGATGTGTGGTGTTACTTCCATGGCCTCTGTTCTGTTCCGTTAGTCTTTATCTCTGTTTTGGTACCAGTACCATGCTGTTTTGATTACTGTAGCCTTGTAGTATAGTTTGAAGTCAGGTGTGTGATGCCTCCAGCTTTGTTCTTTTTGCTTAGGATTATCTTGGTTTTGCAAGCTTTTTTGGTTCCATATGAAGTTTAACGTGGTTTTATCCAGTTCTGTGAAGAAGATCTATAGCAGCTTGATGGGGACAGCATTGAATCTATAAATTACTTTGGGCAGTATGACCATTTTCACGATATTGATTCTCCCTAACCATAAGCTCTTCATAACCAATGTTTTTCCATCTGTTTGTGTCCTCTCTTATTTCCTTGAACAGTGGTTTGTAGCAT
Source organism: Cheracebus regulus (assembly GCA_963574635.1). Lineage (NCBI taxonomy): Eukaryota > Metazoa > Chordata > Mammalia > Primates > Pitheciidae > Cheracebus > Cheracebus regulus. Next base: position 4,292 of record CAUYQU010061671.1, read on the forward strand.
TCCTTGAAGAAGTCCTTCACATCCTTTGTTAGTTTTATTCCTAAGTATTTTATTCCCTTTGTAGCAATTGTGAATGGGAGTTCACTCATGATTTGGCTCTCTGTTTGTCTGTTATTGGTGTGTAGGAATGCTTGTGATTTCTGCACATTGATTTTTTATCCTGAGACTTCGCTGAAGTATCATCTTAAGGAGATTTTGGGCTGAGATAATGGGGTTTTCTAAAGACATAATCGTGTCATCTGCAAATAGACAATTTGACTTCCTCTTTTTCTAATTGAATACCCTTTATTTCTTTTGCTTTTTTGATTGCTCTGGCTAGAATTTCCAATATTATTTTGAATAGGAATGGTGAGCGAGGGCACACTTGTCTAGTGCCAGTTGTCAAAGGGAATGCTTCCAGTTTTTGCCCATTCAGTATGATGTTGGCTGTGGGTTTGTCATAGATAGTTTCTATGATTTTCAGATATGTTCCATTGATACTTAGTTTATTGAGAGTTTTTAGCATAAAAGGCTGTTGCATTTTGTGGAAGGCCTGATCTGCATCTATTTAGATAATCATGTGGTTTTTGTCTTTGGTTCTGTTTATGTGATGGATTACATTTATAGATTTGCATATGTTGAACCAGCCTGGCATCTCCAGGTTGAAGCATACTTGATCGTGATGGAAAATCTTTTTGATATGCTGTTGCTTTTGGTTTGCCAGTATTTTATTGAAGATTTTTGCGCTGATGTTAATCATGGAAATTGGCCTGTAATTTTCTTTTTTAGTTGTGTCTCTGCCAGGTTTTGGTATCAGCATGATGTTGGTCTCATAAAATGAGTTAGGGAGGATTCACTGTTTTTGTCTTGCTTGGAATAGTTTCAGAAGGAGTGGGACCAGCTCCTCTTTGTACGTCTGGTAGAATTCAGCTGTGAACCCATCTGGACCTAGACTTTTTTTGGTTGGTAGGCTATTAATTGCTGCCTCAACTTCAGACCTTCTTATTGTTCTATTCAGGGATTCAACTTCTTCCTGGTTTAGTCTTGGGAGGGTGTAAGTGTCCAGGAATTTATCAATTTCTTCTAGATTTACTGGTTTATGTGCATAGAGGCATTTATAGTAACCTCTGATTGTAGTTTGTATTTTGGTGGAATCAGTGGTGATATCCCCTTTATCATTTTTTTATTGCATCTATTTGATTCTCTTTTCTTTTTTATGAGTCTGGCTAATGGTCTACCTATTTTGTTGATCTTTTCAAAAAACCAGCTCCTTGATTTATTGATTTTTTTTGAAGGATTGTTTGTGTCTCTATCTCCTTCAGCTCTGCTCTGATCTTAGTTATTTTGTGTCTTCTGCCAGCTTTTGAATTTGTTTGACCTTGCTCCTCTAGTTATTTTAATTGTGATAATAGGGTATCAATTTTACATCTTTCTTCACTTCTCATGTAAGAATTTAGTGCTATAAATTTCCCTCTAGCCACTGCTTTAAATGTGTCCCAGAGATTCTGGTACCTTGTGTCTTCATTCTCATTTTCTTTCTTTCTTTCTTTCTTTCTTTTTTTTTTTTAGAGATGGGATTTCTCTATGTTGGTCAGGTTGGTCTCGAACTCCTGACCTCAGATGATATGTCTGCCTCAACCTCCCAAAGTGCTGGGATTACAGGCATGAGCCACCATGCCTGGCCTCTCATTGCTTTCAAAGAACATCTTTATTTCGGCCTTCATTCCATTATTTATCCAGTAGTCATTCAGGAGAAGGTCGTGCAGTTTCCATGTAGTTGTGCAGTTTTGACTTAGTTTCTAAATCCTAAGTTCTAATTTGATTGCACTGTGGTCTGAGAGAGTGGTTGTTATGATTTCAGTTTTTTGTGTTTTTTTAAATTTTTAAATTATTTTTTTTTGCATTTGCTGAGGAGTGATTTACTTTCAATTATGTGATCAATTTTAGATTAAGTGTAATGTGCTGAGAAGAATGTAGAGAATGTATATTCTGTGGATTTGGGATAGAGAGTTCTATAGATGTCTATTAGGTCCACTTGGCCCAGATCTGAGTTCAAGTCCTGAATATCCTTGTTGATTTTCTGTCTTTTTGACCTAATATTGACAGGGGAGTGGTAAAGTCTCCCACTCTTATTGTTTGGGAGCCTATGCCTCTTTGTAGGTCATTAAGAACTTGCTTTATGTATCTGGGTGCTCCTGTATTGGGTGCATATATATTTAGGATAGTTAGCTCTTCTTGTGGCATTGATCAGTTTACCATCATGTAATGCCCTTGTCTCTTTTGTCTTTGTTGGTTTAAAGTCCATTTTATCAGAGACTAGGATTGCAAGCCCTGCTTTTATTTGCTCTCCATTTGCTTGGTAAATCTTCTTCCATCCCTTTATTTTGAGTCTATGTGTGTCTTTGCATGTGAGATGGGTCTCCTGAATATAACATACCATAGGGTCTTGACTTTTTTTCCAATTTTCCAGTCTGTGCCTTTTGATTTGAGCATTTAGCCCATTTACATTTAAGATTAATATTATGTGTGAATTTGATCCTGACATTTTGATATTAGCTGGTTGTTTTGCCCATTAGCTGATGCAGTTTCTTCATGATGTCGATGGTCTTTACCATTTGGATCTTTTTTGCAGTGGCTGGTACTGGTTGTTCCTTTCCATGTTTAGTGCTTCCTTCAGGAGCTCTTGTAAGGCATGCCTGGTGGTGACAAAATCGCTCAGCATTTGCTTGTCTGTAAAGGATTTTATTTCTCCTTCATTTATGAAGCTTAGTTTGGCTGGTTATGAAATTCTGGGTTAAAAGTTCTTTTCTTTAAGGATGTTGAATCTTTGTCCCCACTCTTCTGGCTTGTAGAATTTCTGCTCAGAGATCCCCTTTGAGTCTGATGGGCTTCCCTTTTATAGGTAACCCAATCTTTCTCTCTGACTGCCCTTAGCATTTTTTCTTCATTTCATTCCTGGTGAATCTGATGATTATGTGCCTTGAGATTGATCTTCTTGAGGAATATCTTTGTGGTGTTCTCTGTATCTCCTGGATTTGAATGTTGGCCTGCCTTGCTAGGTTGGGGAAGTTCTTCAGGATAATTTCCTGAAGAATGTTTTCCAACTTAGATTCATTCTCCCTGTCACATTCAGGTACACAGATCAAATGTAGATTAGGTCTTTTCACATACTCCCATATTTCTTGGAGGCACTGTTCATTTCTTTTCACTCTTTTTTCCTTAGTCTTGACTTCTCATTTTATTTCATTGAGTTGATCTTCAATTTCTGATATCCTTTCTGCTGCTTGATCGAAACTTGTGTATGCTTTGCAAAGTTCTTGTGCTGTGTTTTTCAGCTCCATTAAGTCATTTATGTCCTTCTCTAAGTGGTTATTCTAGTTAGCATTTTGTCTAACCTTTTTTCAAGGTCTTTGTTTTCTTTGCATTGGGTTTGAACATGTTCCTTTAGCTCAGAGACATTTGTTATTACCCACCTTCTGAAGCCTGCTGCTGTCAATTTGTCAAACTCATTCTCCATCCAGTTTGGTTCCGTTGCTGGTGAGAAGTTGTGATCCCTCCGAGGAGTAGAGGCATTCTGGTATTTGGTGATTTCATCCTTTTTGCACTGGTTTCTTCCCATTTTTGCAGAGATCACTCACCTTCTGCATTGCTCTTGCTGGGAACTGTGCTCTGGAGCTGTTCCTATTTGGCCATCTTGGCAGAAGTCTTGAGTTCCTTGTACATTTTGAATAGTAACCCCTTATCAGATATTTGGTTTGCAAATACTTTCTCCCATTACATAGGTTGTCCCTTTACTCTGTTTAATTTGCTGGGCAGACTTTTTAGTTTGATGTGGTCTCACTTGTCTATTTTTGCTTGTGTTGTCTCTGCTTTGAGTCTCATATCCAACAAATCATTCCCAAGATCAGGGTCAGGAAGTGTTGCCTCCCATGTTTTCTTCTAGGAGTTTTACAGTTTCATGTCTTATGTTAAGATCTTTAATCCTTTTTGAGTTGATTTTAGTGTATGACCTAAGGGTCTAATTAAATTTCTCTGCATGTGAATATCTAGTTTTCCCAACAACATTTATTAAAGAGACTATTATTTCCCCATTGTGTATTCTTGGCATCCTTGTCAAAGATCTGTTGACCATATATGTGTAAGCTTATTTCTAGGCTCTCTATTCTGTTCTGTTGATCTTCATATATGTCTTTATGCCAGCACCATACTGTTTTGTCCACAGTAGGTTTGTAATATGTTTTGAAATTAGAAATCATGAGATCTCTAGCTTTGCTCTCTTTCTCAGAAGCGCTTTAAATATTTGAGAAAATTTATGGTTCTATATACATTTTATAATTTCTGTTTGCATTTCTGTAAGAATTGACATTGGAATATTGATAGTGATGGCACTGAAACTGTAAATCACATTGGGAAGTATGGCTATTTTAACAACATCAATTCTTTAAATTTATTAGTATAAATATATTTTCTATTTATTTGTGTTTTCCTTAATGTCTTGTTTCTTCTAATGCATCCTACTCTTTTTGATGGTATTATAAATGGGGCTGTTTTCTTAAATATTTTCTTGCAGTGTATGTTGTTAGTGTATAGAAACACAACTGAATTGTCTATGTTAATTTTGTACCCATGAACTGTACTGAATTTATTAGTTCTAACATATTTTTGGTAGAACATTTAGAATTTTCTACATATAAAATCATATCATATGTTAACAGACACAATTTAAATTCTTCTTTTCTGAGATGAATGCCTCTTTTCTCTTACCTAATTGTTTTGTCTATGACTTCTAGTACCGTGTTGAATTGAAATGGCAAGTAGGCATCCTTACCTTGTTTCTGACCTTAGAGAAAAAACTTTCGGTTTTTCACCATAGAGTATGATATTAGCTGTGGGCTTCTCAGATATGTCCTCTTTATAATAAAATAATTTTGTTCTTTGCCTAGTTTGTTCATTATTTTTATCATGGAAGGATATTGAATTTTGTCAAATGCTTTTTCTGCATCTGTTGAAGTGATCAAATAGTTTTTATCCTTTATTCTGTTAATATAGTTTATCACATTGATTTTATATGATAATTCATTTTTGCATTCTGGGGATAAATACCAAGTAATCATGATGTATAATATTTTTAATGTGTTGTTAAATTTGATGTGCTAATATTTTGTTAAGAATTTTTGCATCTATAATCACCAGAGATGTTGACCTGTAGTTTTATTATGTCTTTGGTTTTTTATTAGGGTAACGCTAGGCTCATAAAATGAGTTTAAAAGTGTTCTTAAATTTTGTAGAAGAGTTTATAAAGGACTGGCATAATTCTTCTTGATATAGTTGTTAAAGTCACCAATAAATCTATCTGGGTCCTATCTTATTTTTGTTGGTAGATTTTTAATGACTTATTTAATCTCATGACAACCATTTATCTATTCAGATTTTCTATTTCCTCATGATTCAGTTGTGTTTGGATGAAAATTTCTAGCAATTAATTCATTTTTATAGAATAATTACTTTTTTCATATAATGGTTCATAGTGCTCTCTTTTAATCTTTTTGCATCTGTCATATCAGTTGTAATGTCTACCCTTTCATTTTTGATTTTGTTTATTTGAATCATGTTTCTTTTTTCTTAGTCTAGCTTAAAATTTGTTGAATTAGTAGAATATCATCAACTTTTAATATCATTAATTTTTTTGTTTGTTTGTTTATATTCTTTAACTTATTTCTAGTCTGACCTTTGTTATTTCCTTTGATCTGCTAACTTTAGGTTTCGTTTCTCTTCTTTTGATATATCCTTGGCGTTTTATTCCTTCATGTAGGTATTTATTATTATAAAGTGTATATTTCTGTTAGGTACGTTTGTTCTATAATGTTGTTCAATCTTCTGATTCGTATTTATGTGTCTGGATTTTTTATTCATCATTGAAAGTTAGGTCTTGATCTCCTACTATTATTATTGGGTTGCTGTCTATTTCTCCCTTTCATTTTGTCTATGTTTCCCTCATATGTTTGTGTGCATATGTACTTAAATTGTTATATCTCTCTGAAATTGACATGTTAATTATATAATATCTTCCTTTGTCTCTTTTGACAGTTTTTGACTTAAAGTTCATTTTGTCTGTTATAAGTATGGGCACTCCTATTTTTTTGTTACAACTTATATGCAATAATCATTTTCCATTATTTTACTTTCTCTACACAGTTATTCATCTCCTTTTACATTTTATATTACTGTTTTCACAAATTAAATATTTTATAGTATATTCATTAATATATAGATAATAGATACTGTTTTTTGTTCATTCTATCCATTTATTCACTGTGTCTTTTTTGATTGGGAAATTTAACCCATTTATATTTAAAGCAAATACTGATGGGAAAGAACTTATATTGTCATTGTGTTTATGTTTATGCCTTTCTTGTACTATTTTGTCCCTCTTTTCTTTTTCTTCCTTCCTTTGTGTTTTATTAATTTTTTGAAGTTATATGCTTTAGTTTTTTTCAATTTATCCTGTTGCATCTTATTTGTGTATTATATTTGTGATTATGTATATTTGTGTATTATATCTGTACTATATTTGTGATTAGCATGGGGCTTACATGATATATCTTACAGTTATAAAAGTTTATTTTAAATTTAGTTTCTATCACCTACAAAAACTCTACACTGTTACTCATCTCCTTTTACATTTTATATTCCTGATTTCACAAATTACATATTTTATAGTGTATTTATTAATATATTGATACCTACAGTGTTTTTCAATACTCTGTGTTTTTACCCCTACCAGCATTAAAAATGATTCATGTATCATTGTCACAGTATTATAATATTCTGTACTTTTGTATATCTTTACATTTTCCAACTAACTTTATACTTCATTATGGTTTTGTGGTGCCCTCGTGTCTTTTCCTGTCAACTCAAAACACTTCCTTCAACAGTTTTTATAAGGCAAGTCTAGTGATGATGATTCCCTTAAATTTTGTTTGTCTGGGAAAGTACGTGTCTTTCCTTCACTTTTGAAGGACAGTTTTGCCAAATGTAGTTGTCTTGACTGGCAATTTTTTCCATTCAATACTTTGAATATATTATACCACTCCCTTCTGGACTGCCAGGTTTCTGCTAAGATTTCTGCTGAGAGTTTAATAAAGGTTCTGTTGTGTATAACAAGTTGTCATTGTCTTGCTGCATTCACAATTTACTTTGACTTTTGGCAATTCGATTATATAATGTCTCACTGTAGACTTGTTTGATTTATCCTAGTTGTGATTAATTGGTCATCTTGGCTACCCGTTTTCTTTCCTATATTCTGAACTGTTTGGGACATGATTTTTTTTAATAAGCTTTTTCTTCCTTACGTTTTCTCACTTCTCCTTCTGAAACTTCCATAATGAATATATTTTCTACTAAATGGTATATAGTAAGTCTCTTAGGCTTTCTTCACTTCTTCACTCTTTTTCATTTTTTTTAAAAGTCTTATGACTAAATAATTTCAAATGACTTCCCACTGAGCTTACCAATTCACTCTTCTGCTTTATTTAGTCTGCTGTTGTGTTCTTCTAGTAACTTTCTTAATTCGGATATTGCATTACCCAGCTTCAAAATTTATGTTTGTGTCTCTCTCTATATATATATTTCCCATTTTTGTTGTAATTCTATTTTTGCTCATGCATCATTTTCCTGAGCTCACTAAGCATCTTTTCAATGGTTATTTTGAATTATTTGTTGGGTAATTCATAAGCCTTTACTTCTTTAGGGTAATTTTCTAGAGATTTCTTTTTCTGATCATTTTTCTTTTTTTTTCATGCTATTTATACCTTTTGTGTTAGTATTTATATATTTGAAAAAAAGAAAAAACAGCCTTGTCTCTCATTTTTTATGGATTGGCTTTATACAAGGAAACCCCTTCACCAATTAGCTCACCTAGAGATTCTGGAAGGCTTTCAAACCTTTTTCTGTGTATGTATCCTCTCTGGAGGTATGTGTGTTAATTTTATATTAGACGGCTTTTGCAGTTTTGTTTTTTCAGGAGGCGATAAATTTAAGTCTTTGTAATACCTGTATGCTATATGTGGTTCCTTTAAGCAACAGCACTCTTCCAAGCTAGCTCTTTATTTATTTGTTTGTTTGTTGATTTATTATTTTATTTATTTTTCTGTGAATGGCTCCTATGCATCTAGAGTTCCTGGGTGTCATCAGTGCTTTGAAATAGGAAGACAAATCTAGTCAGTTGGGCAAAGCCCTGAAAAGCCAGAAAGTAGGATCAATGTTCAACTCTTCTCCCTGATGGAGAAGCCGCCAACCTATATTGACCTCCGTCTGCTGGAACAGCAGCATGCCATATAGCTCTTTTGTTCTCAGAAACCCCCATGCATCTAGAGTATGCCATGTCCTATCAGCATCCTAAACAAGTGATTCAGCTCCTAGAAGCCAGTTTCTCAGGTAGGCCTCCACCAACCAAAAAGTAAGAATGTTGAGTATAGTATTTGGTCTTCTTGTTTCTTCTTCACAGAGAACTTGAAAGCTGGAAGAGTACTACTAATGTAGCACTGTGCCAGTGGGAGAGACTATGAAACGCCACATTTTTGCTATGAATAGAGCTGATTTTATGCTTTCCTGCAAGTACAGGAGCTTATTTTTGGATGTCTCGTAAAGGAAAATGATTATGTATTATTGCTGAATTTGGCATTTCTGTTGGAGACAAAGGATTTGGGGATTCCTGTCTTGCCATTTTACTCTCCATTTACTTACCTTAATATTAGAAATCATAATAGCTTTTTGAAGAAGCTTAAACAATTTAAATTGATGAGAATAGATATTAATAAAAATAAACAGTAATTTAGAATATTATGCATGTTTCAATGTGCTGTATTTTTAATAAAGTGGTTTCAGTCTTTTGCTTACATCAAATAAAAAAATGTGAATCATCATTTTTGCAATATATGAATATTGCAATATGTTTGTAAATGTATGTAAATACAATTTTAAATATCACAGTATAAATACAACAGCTGACAATAAAAAATTAGCTATGTAGCTAAATATAGTATTTAAAAGTTTATTAAAACTAATATTAATTTGCATTTTATGAATTTATTTTGTTGCTTATCATAATTTTAAAATGTTCAACATTATAGGCATGTGAAATGTAACAATATTAACTATGGAATACACACTTTGAATTTTCATAGGGAAACTTTTTTAAAATTTAAAACTCTATTACATAACTTTAAGTATAGTCTAGCTATACTAGTCTCTAAACAAGGGAAGATTAATGAATACTATCAGATGTAAAAAAAAAACTTAGAAAAAAATACTTTCTTCTCCAATTATACGAACTATTAACCAAAAAACCACTGAGGCCTTAAAGCTATGAAAATTGGGAGAAAAAAGTTTAAGAAATTTGAAAACCAAAAGTATTTTTAAGTTGAATATACATTTAAAATACTGCAGAGAAAACTGGATCAAATTGAAGAGTGAAAATTCAGGGGGAAATTCCTGCCTCTTTAGTTCTATCACATTATCTTAAGATTCATATGGTCAGAGTTACCATTCCTTAGAAAGACAATAGGAAAATATAATTTTTTTATGATTTCTGGCACAAGAAAATTCTACAAAAATGTGTTGATCCTATAATATCTAGTGATAGAATTATAGCTTCCTACATTTCCTTCTTTCGTTTTATGTTTTTAAGGATGCAGCTAAAGTGTTAGAACAGAGTATGCCAAAAATATATGATGTAGTCATCAATGAGCTTATGCAGATTTAGCATCCATGGTATTCATTTATACCTGTTTAATAGGATTTTTATTGAAGAAATTAAAATTTTTATATCTATTGCTGTTGAATGCAAACACAAATTATTTTAATCATTAGGAAGGAATTTTGGTAACAAGTAATCAGAGTAGAAGTGTAGGGCAACAAAAGCTGGCATAATTAATCTTAACCAAAGAAATGAAAAATCAATTGAACAGTATGTTATTTAAGAATTCAAGTGAAAAGAAAAGAGAAACAAATGCTGCATTCAAGTATGTAAACTGAGATTGCAATCTAATGTCATTTTATAATCTAAATGAAAAAAAATACCCTGACTTAGGTTTATGAAATAACATTATTTGATTTAATTATTTATATAATTTAGATGAAGGTGCACAATTTTTATCTAGATTTATGTCTTTAGTTTTCCATTTCACCTTTTTGTGTTGGAAATGTTTTATGTACTGCATGTAGTATTAGGAGAGGAATAGGAATTATAGCGGTTAGTACTGAGTTAACAGCATACAATGTACATATTGGAGCCAGCAATCTATAGGGCATTTTGGATGTTTTGCTTATAATGTATCCCATGATAATCTGGTCAAATTTTCATAGATTATCATATAGCTACAGGTAGATTTTATTAGCCTGCCTATTTCTCTTTACCCACAAGAAGTAGCATTTGGTATTAAATGAGAGGCAAAATTAAGTTTGCATTTAATTTTGCATAATATCTGGAAAAGTACTGTATAGCTTCATCAGATGTAAAGAAATATAGATTTATTTTCTGGTACATTACAATATTCTAAGGACACTAGAAAATTTAAAGATAAAGATTTTAAAGAAAAAGACAAATATGATTCTTGGCAATGTTTCATCTTATTCTAAGAGATGAACTATGGAAAATACAAAGATATTTCTAATAATTATTTAATGGTTAAAAGTGTCTTCCATATTTCACGAAGACATTTTTAATTTAGCTGTAATGAAGGCCATACATATATATATATATACATATGCAATAAACCTCAAGTGAAAGAGTTACAGACCTTAGTCAAGTGGAAACTGGAAAATTATTACAAATCTGATAGCAACATGGTAAAAGGCACAAGGGTGAAAAGGACACAATAAGGAAACAAACAAACAAATGAAGATATATATATAGCACATTATTTAATGATAGTGGAAATGTGAGATACTGACAGTAATTTAGGGTGATATATTTGTATAAAAACCTTAAAATTAATAGAAGAAAGGCAGATAGTTTTAAAACAATTATGTCATTTCCAAAATAGAAAATAAGAATTGGTTAAATCCAATCATCTACTCCATGCCTGCCTCTAGGTAGCTAAATGCTGTTAGATTAAAAACATAAAATCATGTTTACTGGTCTTAATTTAAAATTATATACTTCTTTTAAATCAATGGTTATAGTATTGCCCAACAAACCTACCACATTTATGGAGTCCAGTTCCTCTACCCCATTTGTTTGTGCTCAAATTTTTAACATCTTCTTCCCCATTCTGGCCTTTAGCTCCTAAAGTTGCTTCTAATGAAAATATGAAGACTCAAAAGGGAAATTCCAGATGCCCAACATGATATCTATTTACATACCTGCATTTAGGCCTATATATTCTACATAAGTTGTCCATGTTTCAATCTAAGAGCACTAGAACTCATCATTTCTTTTACTCAAATGTTCCACTTCTTTATACACATTCTTCCAATTATCTTTTTCTCAGATCTTTGAATGTTTTCTTTCTACTGATTCATTACTATCAGAACACACATTATATCAGAATGTTAATTATAATATTAATTCTAGTAATACATTCTGTGTCTCTCCAGATACTTGGCCTCACCAGTCTCAGGATTTTGACTGCTTATTCCAAGCTCAGCTGCCATTGGGTTTACAAACATGATATGGGTTCCAACTAACTTCACCTTCTGCATTACATCTATCTACTGCTTTCCTCTCACCCAGGTTGTCCCTTTTTATGTTAAAGCACAGGTCATCATAAGATACTCTGGGTGCTAAGCACTTGGAGCCCCAAAATGCAGAGGAATTAATACCTCACAGCAAATCTGACTAATGGGAAAGAGTAACTGGCAGATAAAATTTCCCTTGATACCCTGAATAGAAAGTCTTAGGAAGTAGTCCTTCATTTGGCTTCTGGAATGACAACATTATCAGATCCAGCTATCAGTCACATTCGATATCAACAGGTTATAAAACCTATTCTAAATTTCTTCCCTTCCCTGCTTCAACTCCATTTTCTTCACTTTTAAAGTAATGATACATGTCAGCACAGCTTTCTGGGAATTCAACATGGTTGATTTGGTCATTAATAAACATAAACATATATACACATGCACCCTGTATTGACTTATTCTATTATTTAGTTATTAATAAATGTCTTAAAATATATTTTAATACTTCCTGTCTACAATTCTTCCCTTTCCATTTCCAATTTTCATACCTCGTATCTTCCCTAATCTCCCGTCAAAATTTTTCTGTCAAGATCACCTTTATGTTGTTAAATCTAATGAGCAACACATAATTCTTATGTTAGTCATCTGTAATGTTTGGCAAAATTGATCTTGTTCCTCACCTCAAAATACCTCCATTGGCTTCCAAGAAGCCATAGTTTCCTGGTTTTTCATTTCCTTCTCATGCCTTTTGGCTGATTCTTCCTCCTCTTCTGGATTGTTCCAGAATCTGAGTCCTTTGAATTGATACAATTGAGCATCTTCTGTATAAGCTCAATTGATGGCCTCACCTTGCCTCTTCACTTTAAATACCATAGAGCTGATAACTCCCAAATATATATCTAGAGTGTGATCATCTTCTATGTTCTCAAGTTGTAGCTAATTGCTTGTTGTACATCACTTTATGGGTATCTCATCATCTTAAAATTAAGATGATCAAAACTTAGCTTCTAATTTTCTCCTTTAAATTGTTACTGCTCATTTTATCCCAACTCTTTGAATAGAAACTCTACTTTTTATTCATGCAGGCCAAACCTGCAATCATCTTTGCCCCTTCTCCTTCACACTCTTTCTCCAGTATGTCTTCTAATGTTTTTGATTCTACATTTGTAATATATACACAATTTTAACCTTTTTTAGCTTCCTCCACTACTACTACCCCAAACCATATCTCCATTTTCCTACTCTTGGATTACTATAATAGATGGTGGTTATTCTAATTGTGATCTCTCTGTGCTATCATTTCCCTCCTATAGTTTATTTTCAATAAAGAGGTTTTTCCTTCAATTTCACTCTTAAAAATATGTCTGATCATGTCTCTCCAGAGCAGAAAATTTCCAAAGCCTTTCTGTCTCACTTGGAGTCAACGCCTTGGTGTTCCTGAATCTCTGAGGCCTAGTTTTATCTAAGCCCACATTTCTTGCTACTCAGTACATTGTTCACGCTTTTCCAGTCGCATTTGCCAATTGACTGTTCACAAATTCTTTCAGACATTCTTTTGTATTTCCTGTTTCCTTTGTCTAGAATGTTCTTATCAAAATATCCAGTGGCTTGCCTGTATCTTCTCCAGGTCTTATCTAAACCTACTATTTCAATAAGGTCTAAACTGACAACCTTACTTAAAATATTAACACTTCCTCCCCTGTACCTTATATCCTCACATTATGCCTTATTTTCTATATAATTTATTGCAATATAATATATATCTATTATTAATTTATGTATTGTATATTTCTCCCATGAGGATGTACATTTCACGATGATAGAAATGATTGTTTTTTTTCTTCATGGCTGCATTCCTATTAATATAAGTAGGCTTGCCAAAAATATTTCTTGAATGATTTTTGGATAAAATGTTTGAATATTATGCACCATTTTGATCTCCTGAAATGAATGTATTCATTCATCAGGTAGGGAGCAGACATATATATGTCTGCATAAAAGAAAACAGCTATTGAACCATAAGCTTCATAAAATCAAATTATATATACTGCCCAAATGAAAATAAAAATCAGTTTTTCTTAAGATTATGTATTTGAAGATCTAGCACTTCTGAATATTTTCTACTGTAAAGCTATGCTTTGAAGTTCTCAGAAACGCATTTCAAAGTTGATTTTTCGTAAATGAGAGAGACTCTAAAGTGATTTTTAACCATTTTGTGATGGTTTTGACAATGTGTTTAGAAAGACTGGGGATATGTGTAAATAAAAATATAGACAACAATTAAAATAAGCTGCACAAGATAAAATTAATGAAGTTATCCTTCATAGTGACAAGCATTACAGGAAATATTATTTAAAATAATTATGCAAAAAGATAAATCTATTCAAAATCCAGATTCTCAAAAACCAGTCCACATAATATTGGATTCATCACCAAATATTTCATAAATATCTGCTGGGGCTCTATGATTAAATATAGTCTGCTTACAAATTTTAAGAAATACAGAAATTCATACTTATTTGTAAACAAATATTAAATCCAAAGTTCTACTACCTATTAAAAGAGTAGTTAGTCTTGAACTAATTTACTAAGCAAAACCAAAGTAAAGTAAATCTTACTTTAGGCAAAACATACATTAGTAAAATTATGTATCCAAATAAACTAGCTTGCCAACTTTTTCTTCTTAGAACTATAATATGACTTCTGAAATTCACAAACTTGTAATCATCTTAATTTTTGATACTGGTATTTTGTCTATGTTACTTGAGGCTTGGAAAATATACTGGGCAACATCTACTGAAGTACTTTTGAATGTAAAAGATCACTCTTTAATTTATGATGTGTCCATTGTTTCAAATTGGTGATACTTTAGTTTTCTAGGAAAACTGTGTACTTATTGTTCTTAGGTATGTTAAATTTCCGATCCACAAAAATATAGTAAACTCTAAATACAACAAAGTAAATTATATTTCATAGAGTCCGCTTTGTGGGAGCTTAGAGAAAGAGCATAATGTAGATACCATTTAGATATTTAGTTGAATAATTAGCAGACAACCTAAAGTATAGGTTCCTAAAATATACGAAGGTATCTGACTTGTGCCTTGAAGCAATAGCAATCACTAGGCAGTAAATATCGTGCTTTGTTCAATGACCCTCAACTAAGCATCTTAAGGGCAGAGATGGAATCATGCCATATTTACAAACACAAATGCACACACAGAGCCAACATATACTCAATGAGTAACTGAATGAATGGGAGAAGAAATATTGTGACTAATTAACTCAATATGAACCCATGGTAAATGGCCAAATACCCTTCATTAATGGGTTATCTTCCAAAAAACTGTAAATGTCTCTTACCCATTTAAATTTCTGCCTTACTTGTGTGAAATCAATCCATTCCCATCTTGTCTTTTATTTGTGAATCTGGCTGTCAGTATTTTTAGTGGAAGCAGGAATGTTAGAGCAGTCAGGATGGCTTAAGAAGAGCGTGTTGTTTGTTATTCCCTTGTGATAACTGAAATGAGAAGTATAAAATTTAGCTTGCTTTTATCAGTATTCATTTAAAATTTTATATTGAATTTATTTTAGGTTTAATAAAAATTGAATAAACTAGTTTAAACTATTGCCTCTGCCCCTTATCCAGATTCCCAATGTTAACATTTTATCACATTTTCTTTTCTTCTTCCCTCTCTATTTCTAATCCTGCCCAGATATTTGTTTTCCTGAACTGTTTATGACATATGTTCCTGAACCATTTTCATATATAATGACCATTTACCCCTAAATACATCAACATGTATTTATAAATACTATGATATCCTCTTATAGAACCACATCATAATTATTAAAATCCAGGAATTAATATTGATATAATACTGTTATATACACTACACACTTTTCATTCAAATGTCACCATTTCTCTCACAATTAAAATAATGGTTTTCTGATTTGCACTTGTACCCAGAGTTACTTTGTTGTTGTTGTTTGTAGAAAGTGATTTATTTAAAGAGAGAGAAATAGGAGAAGGAGAGAGAAAGAAACAGCTAAATCTCATACTGAGTGAGAGAATCCAGAAAGATGGAATCCAGGAGAGGAAAGCAGCTTCCACGCTGAGTGGAAAGGAATAGAGAGAGATGTTTAGGAAGGGAAGACAGGATTCCACGAGAGAGTGTGGAAGGGGACCCCAAAGGGGAAATCCAGGAGAGAGAAAGATGGCTTCCACGAAGGGAGTGTTCATGGAAGGGGTACCCAGAGTTACTTGATGCATTTAGTTGTCATGTCTCTTTAATCTTCTTTAATCTGGATGAGTTTCTCAGTATTCCCATCAAAATGTATTTTTAAAATCTTTTATGACCTTAACACTTTGAAGTTCACACGTCATTTGTTTTCTAGAATGTCTCTCAATTTGGGTTTTTTTCTGAAGTTGGCTCATTATTAGATCCAGGGTATGGATTTTTGGTAGAAAAACCACAAAAGTGATATTGGGTCCTTTTCAGTGAACCACTTATGAAGCACATGACAGTCATCAATAGTTATTGAACGAGGACACATAAAGCACTCTACAAAATATGAATTTCTCCCTATGTATCAAAAGCACATTTATTCATGTTTACTAAAGAAAAATATTGAAAGAACTCTAGCTATGTTCCAGGCTTCATGTATGCAATAAATTGCTATGAAAGTTCCAGAATAGGTGGGCAAACATTAGCATCATTGAGAAAAATCTCACAGAATTAGTGAAACTTTAACAAGACCCTGAGCTATGGAATGATGACGAGTAGGATAATGCAGAGCATTCCAGACAAGGAAACCTAGGGAGATGGAATTCATCACCTTGCAAAGTTGGTTACCTAAGCTTGGCCCATTCTGAAATCTTATGTAGTAGGTTATGGTCCATGTGAAATCCACTTTTTCATCACTCATACTATAAACCACAATTAATAAAACTATTTTCAGCAGGAATTAGTTTTCAGAAACCCAAGATGTCTTTAGTTGTTCATAACGGTGCACTAAGTCTAGATAATATGTTGTTATTAGCCCATATTCAAAATAGACCAGTTTTAGTGTTGTTTTGCTTCCAGGTCCTTAAATATGATTGACTATATATAGTTGCTGTGCACTTTTGTTGCTGTTGTGGTTTATTTATTTGTCCCTCAATCAGTTGAAGCCTATCAACTCTGAGTTATCTGCCAAATGAGTTTATCTGTTTCTTCTTATTTCCAATGCAAGATGCCAGGTTTTACTCTAAAGGAGCTCTTCTGTAAATTGAAACACTTATAAAGAGCAAGTAAGTACTTTAACATTCCATTAATTTAAGTATTCAAGGACTTGACAGTAGAGATCTGAATAAGAAACATATTGTATGTTCAAAATCTGGTAATATTGTCCAGAAAGAATCTCTCCTTTTTTTGAGAATGTCTTTTTATGGTATAATTATCTCTCATTAGTTCTGAAGCTTGAAATAAAAGAGCAACACAATCCTGCAATTAGGGTACAATTGTACCTGAAATCTTGTAAGTTCAAAGTCAGAGCATTGCAACTTATGACTTACAACTACCAGAATGGGAATGTTCCATGTGCATTTGGTTAATCTATAACACATTATTCTATTCCTTAATAGATATGTGAGCTGCAACTGATATGCATAGTTCAGTAACTAAGGTTAAACTGAAAAGAAAAAAACCTCTGTTTTAAAGCATAAGTTACAAAATTGCAAAGGTGAAAAGGTTTTGAGGTATTTAATTTCCTTTTTTGCCTTGAAAAGAAAGAATAGGAAATAGAGAAATTGCTAGATACATTTTATTAATCACATAGTCCAGGTCAATGCATTGCCTACACAGGAATGTGAAATGTCCAAGTCAATTAAATGAGTGTTTGTAAAATAAACCATTTCACCATATGAACATATTTAAGTCATAACACAGTTAGATAAATGCACTAAATATTCAAATAAACATATGTGGCTACTTGACTTTTTAATTATTGAGATAAAGACATTGATTTCCATGTGCTATGATGCAGATAGACCATGTTCTTACAAATATTCATTTCTGACTTTTGACTTATATTTTTTAAAGTGGGCACATATAGCAACAAGTAGCATGAATTCTTCATATACCCTCAACGTTGCAGTTTTTCCAGTACCTTAGTTGATGGAGGAAGTTAAATCAGCAGTAGCATGCATTCGAAAGCAACATGTGCTTCAATATTTAAGGTAACAAAAATATTAGCATTTTAGAACAAGATCAGTATGTTTCATAAAGGCCTTCATATCTATGATTATAAATATACACGTATACATTATAAGCATTTTTAAAGACATAACTCTTCCTTATAAATATAATAACAGTAGTAGGCAACATATGTTGAGTACCTGCTGTATGTTAAACAATGTAGCAAGCTTTTTACAAACAGCGCTAAACCTCTCCCAAATCCTGCCTGGTCATCATTAATGTTCCTTTCTTGCAGATAAATAATCTTGTTCAAACTAGCTAAATTAGTTGTCCAACACTGTTTAAGACTACGATTCGAGTTTCATATTAGATATGTTGAATTTCGGTGTAAATTATTCTAGTATTCAATAAGTGAGAATTAGTCAGTTAATTCATATTGCATGGATTATTTTTTTGCACACCTATGCCGAAATTTTATTGTGCTTCTCCTATCACATGATTTTTGTTGTAAGTTAGACTTGTAGTTTTATTTACATTTTAAAATATTCTTATGATGATAAAGATATCCCTGTTGAAGAAAATATTTAAATAAAAGTAAAATTAAAATAATAATATGCCACAATTATATAACCTAGATATGAAGAGTGATAACTTCTTTGTGTATTTCCTGACAGCTTGTCAAATGATATTTATGAATATGCAGTATGCAATAGCCTTCAAACATTAATTTAACTACTCAAAAATTTACTGAATGCCTACTATGTATCACTGCCTAAGATGAAGAGATGAACAGTGGGGGGTGGGGAGTTGGGGGGACATAGCATGGGGAGAAATGCCAGATATAGATGAAGGGGAGGAAGGCAACAAATTACACTGCCACGTGTGTACCTATGTAACAATATTGTATGTTCTTCACATGTA
>CAUYQU010061672.1:0-11449 GCA_963574635.1 Cheracebus regulus
ATGGGACTATGTGAAAAGACCTAATCTACATTTGATAGCTGTACCTGAATGTGACAGAGAGAAGGAATCCAAGCTGGAAAATATTCTTCAGGATATTGTACAGGAGAACGTCCCAACCTAGCAAGGCAGGCCAATATTCAAGTCCAGGAAATAGAGAGAACACCACAAAGATATTCCTCAAGAAGAGCAACCCCAAGGCACATAATCGTCAGATTCACCAGGGTTGAAATGAAGGAGAAAATGCTAAAAGCAACCAGAGAGAAAGGTGGGGTTACCCACAAAGGGAAGCCAATCAGACTCACAGCAGATCTCTCGGCAGAAATCTTACAAGCCAGAAGAGGGAGGGGGCAATATTCAACATCCTTAAAGAAAAGAACTTACAATGTGGATTTCATATCCAGCCAAACTAAGCTTCATAAGCGAAGGAGAAATAAAATCCTTTACAAACAAGCAATCACTCAGAGATTTCATCACCACCAGGCTCACTTTACAAGAGCTCCTTAAAGAAGCACTAAATATAGAAAGGAACAACCAGTACCAGCCACTCCAAAAACGTACCAAATAGTAAAGAGCATCAACAGAAAGAAGAAAATGCAACAATTAGTGGGCAAAACAATCAGCTAGCAGCAAAATGGCAGGATCAAATTCACACATAACAATATTAACCTTAAATGTAAATGGGCTAAATGCACAATCAAAAGACACAGACTGGGAAGTTGTCAAAATCCATCAGTGTGCTGTATTCAGGAAACCCATCTCACATGCAAGGATACACATAGGCTCAAAATAAAGGGATGGAGGAAGATTTACCAAGCAAATGGAGAGCAAAAAAAAAAAAAGCAGGAGTTGTAATCCTAGTCTGTGATAAAATAGACTTTAAACAAACAAAGATCAAAGGAGATGAAGAAAGGCATGACATAAGGGAAAAAGGATCAATGCAACAAGAAGAGCTAATGATCTTAATATTGTACCCATTACAGGAGCACCCAGACACATAAAGCAAGTTCGTAATGACCTACAAAGAGACTTACACTCCCACACAATAATAGTGGGAGACTTTAATACTCCACTGTCAATATTAGACTGATTAATGAGACAGAAAATTAACAAGGATATCCAGGACCTGAACTCAGATCTGGACCAAGCAAACCTAATAGACATTTACAGAACTCTCCACCTCAAATCCAAAGCTTATACATTCTTCTCATCACCACATCACAGCTACTCTAAAATTGGTCACATAATTGGAAGTAAATCACTCCTCAGCAAATGCAAAAGAACGGAAATCATAACAAACAGTCTCTCAGACCACACTGCAATCAAATTAGAACTCAGAATTCAGAAACTAACTCAGAACCACACAACTTCATAGAAATTGAACAACTGGCTCTTGAATGTTGACTGGATAAACAATGAAATGAAGGCAGAAAAAAGATGTTCTTCAAAACCAACAAGAATGAAGACAAAATGTACAAGAATCTCTGGTACACATTTAAGGCAGTGTGTAGAGGAAAATATATAGGAACAAATGCCCACATGAGAAGCAAGGAAAGATCTAAAATCAACACCCTATCATCAAAATTGAAAGAGCGAGAGGAGCAAGACCAAAAACACTCAAAAGCTAGCAGAAGACAACAAATAACTAAGATTAGAGTAGAACTGAAGGAGAGAGAGACACAAAAAAACCTTCAAAAAATCAACAAATCCAGGAGCTGGTTTTTTGAAAAGATCAACAAAATAGACAGACCACTAGACAGGTTTATAAAATAGGAAAGAGAATAACCAAATAGATGCAATAAAAAACAATAAAGGGGATATCAGCTCAGATTCCACAGAAATACAAACCACCATCAGAGATTACTACAAACAACTCTATGCACATAAACCAGTAAGCCTGGAAGACATGGATAAATTCCTGGACACTTGCCCCCTCCCCAGCCTAAACCAGGAAGAAGCCCAAACCCTGAATAGACCAATAACAAGGGCTGAAGTTGAGGCAGCAATTAATAGCCTAACAACCAAAGAAAGCCCAGGTAAAGATGGGTTCACAGCCGAATTCTACCAGACACACAAAGAGGAGCTGGTATCACTCTTTCTGAAACTATTCAAAACAATCCAAAAAGAGGGAATCCTTCCCAAATCTTTTTATAAGACCAACATCATTCTGATACCAAAACGTGGCAGAGAATCAATCTGAAAAGAAAACTTCAGGCCAACATCCATGATGAACATAGATGCAAAAATCTTCAATAAGATACTGGCAAACCGATTACAACAGCACATCAAAAAGCTTATCCATCATAATCAAGTTGGCTTCACCCTGGGGATGCAAGGCTGGTTCAACATACGGAAGTCTATAAACGTAATTCACCACATAAACAGAACCAAAGACAAAAACCACAGGATTAGCTCAATAGATGCAGAGAACACCTTTGAGAAAACTCAACAGCTATTGATGCTAAAAACTCTCAATAAACTAGGTATCAATGAAATATATCTCAAAATAGTAAAAGCTATTTACAACAAACCCACAGCCAATGTCATACCTAATGTGCAAAAACTTAAAGCATTTCCTTTGAAATTTGAAACTAGACAAGGATGCCCTCTCTCTCCGACCCCATTTAATATAGTATTGGACGTTCTAGCCAGAGCAATCAGGCAATAAAAAGAAATAAAAGGTATTCAATTAGGAAAGGAAGAAGTCAATTTGTCTCTATTTGCACACAACATGATTGTATATTTAGAAGACCCCACTGTCTTGCAAGGACTTCATGACTAAAACACCAAAAGCATTTAAAACAAAAGCCGAAATAGACAAATGGGATATAATTAAACTCCAGACCTTCTGCACAGCAAAAGAAACAATCATTAGAGTGAACCGGCAACCAACAGAATGGGAAGAAATTTTTGCAATCTACCCATCTGAAAAGGACTTATATCCAGAATCTACAAAGAACTAAAACAGATTTACAAGAAAAAAACAAACACATACAAAAGTGGGTAAAGTATATGAACAGACACTTTTCAAAAGAAGACATATATAAGGCCAACAAACATGAAAAAATGCTCATCATCACTGGTCATTAGAGAAATGCAAATCAAAACTACATTGAGATACCATCTCATGCCTGTTAGAATGGCAATCATTAAGAAATCTGGAGACAACAGATGCTGGACAGGATGTGGAGAAATAGAAACAGTTTTACACTGTTGGTGGGAGTGTAAATTAGTTCAACCATTGTGGAAGACAGTGTGGCAATTCCTGAAGGAGCTAGAAATAGAAATTCCATTTGAACCAGCAATCCCATTACTGGGTATACATCCAAAGGATTATAAATCGTTCTACTATAAGGACACATGCACACGAATGTTCATTGCAGCACTGTTTACAATAGCAAAGACATGGAACCAACCCAAATGCCCATCAATGATAGACTGGACAGGGGAAATGTGGCACATGTACAGCATGGAATACTATGCAGCCAACAAAAATGATGAGTTCGTGTCCTTTGTAGGGACATGGATGAACCTGGAAACCATCATTCTCAGCAAACTGACGGAAGAACAGAAAATCAAACACTGCATGTTCTCACTCATAGGCGGGTGTTGAACAATGAATACACAAGGACCCATGGAGGGGAGTATCACACACTGAGGTCTTTTGGGGGGAGTCGGGGAGGGACATTGAGGGTAGGGAGTTGGGGAGGGATTACATGGGGATTAACGCTAGATACAGGTGATGGGGATGGAGGCAGCAAACCACATTGCTGTGTATGTACCTATGCAACAATCCTGCATGTTCTTCACATGTACCCCAGAACCACTTTAGGTTCTTGTGCCTGTTTGCCATTTGTATGTCTTCTGGGAAATGTCTCTTGAAACCTTTTGCCTATATGGGCAAGAGACATTTCCCAGAAGACATACAAATGGCAAACAGGCACATGAAAAGGTGTTCAACATCAATGATCAGAGAAATGCAAAATAAGACTACATGAAATATTATCTCATCTCAGTGAAAAAAACTTTTTTTTTTTTTTTAAAAAAAGACAGTCAATAGCAAATGCAGGCAAGGATATGGAGAAAAGAACCCACTCTTGGTGGGAATGTCAATTAGTATATCCACTGTGAAGAACAGTTCCGAGGATCCTTGTAGACCTAAAAATAGTGCTGCCATATGATCCAGCAACACCTTTGCTGAGTATATACCCAAAAGAAAGGAAATCAGCATATCAAAGAGATAGCTGCACTCCCATGTTTGTTGCAGCACTGTTTACAACAGCCAAATTTGGAAACAATGTAAGCGTCCATCAATAGATGAATGGATTTTAAGAAATATGGCATACATACACAATGGAGTGCTCTTCAGCCATAAAAATAAGACACTGTCATTTGTAACAATTGGATGGAACTGGAGATCGTTATGTTAAGTAAATAAGCAAGGCACAGACACACAAACATTACATGTTCTCACTTATTTGTGAGTTCTAAAAATTTAACACAATTGAACTCATGGGGTTAGAGAGTATAAGGACAGTTACTAGAGGCTGGGAAGGGTTGGAGGGATTGGTGGAAGGAGGTGGGGATGATTAATGGGTATCCAAAACTAGTAAGAAAGAATGAATAAGACTTACTATTTCATAGCACAGCAGGGTGACTATAGTCTATACTTAAATTGTATATTTTAAAATAACTAAAATAGTATAATTGGATTGTTTATAACACAAAGAATAAATTCTTGAGTGGATTACTATCTCATGTTCCATGATGTGATTATTACATGTTACATGCCTGTATCAAAACATCTCATGTGCCATATAAATATATACACATAATATGTGCTCAGAAAAATTAAAAATAAAAAACATTTAAAAAGCTACTTGATTTAATAAATGAATTCAGAAAAGTTACAAAGTACAAGTTGGACATGCAAAATAGGTTGTGTCCCTATACATTAGCAATGAACAATTTGTAAAACTAAGATTATATTAGAAAATTATTAAAATTAATAAGAAAATAATTCCTTTTACAATAGCATAAAAAATAAAATATATAGTAATACATTTTGGAAAAGTGAAAGACTTACATATTGAAAATTAGAAAGAGAAAACAAAATTGATGAAAAGAGTTAAAGAAGACCTAAATATAAATGCTTGTGGAGATGGATACTCTATTTCCCATGCTGTAATTATTATGCATTGCATGCCTCTATCACAACACCTTATGTACTCCATAAATATATACACCTACTATGTACCCATAAAAATTAAAAATTATGAAAATAAAAATTACCTAAAATATAGACATACTTCTTGCATTCATGGATTGGAAGACATAAAGTCATTAAAATGTCAATGCTACCTAAAGTAATCTACAGATTCAATGTGATGTTTTTTAAAATTCCAACTATTTTGCAGAAATGGATAAGCTAACCCTCAAATTCATATGCAATTGAAAGGGGCCACAAATAGCCTAAATAATAATGAAAAAGAACAAAGTTGGAAGATTTATATTTCCTAATTTCAAAACGTACTAAAAAGATGCAATTATCTTAACAGTGTGGTATTGGTATAGAAATAAACATATTGACCACTGAAACAGAATTTATATTTCTGATATAAACCATTATCACATATGGGTAATTTTGAGAAGGGTGCCAAGGCTATTCAATAGGGAAAAAAAATAGTCTTTTCAATAAATGGTACTAAGAAAACTGGATTTCCACATACCAAAAAAAAAAAAAGTAAGATCACTACCTGAAAACATATACAAAAATTAATTCAAAATAAATCAATCACCTAAATATATAATTTAAAACATAAAACTCTTAGAAGATAACATAGAGGTAAAATTTCATGACCTTGGATTTGGCAATAGATTTTTCTATTTTTGAGTTGGAGTCTTGCTCTGTTGCCCAGGTTGGAGTGCAGTGGCGTGATCTCGGCTCACTGCAACCTCTGCCTCCCTGATTCAAGTGATTCTCCTGCCTCAGCCTCCCAAGTTGCTGGGACTAAGAGTGCATGCCACCACACCTGGCTAATGTTTTGTATTTTTAGTAGAGATGGGATTTCACCATGTTAGCCAAGATGGTCTCGATCTCCTGACCTCGTGATCCACCCTCCTAGGCCTCCCAAAGTGCTGGGATTATAGGTGTGAGCCACCACATCCAGCCTGCAATGAATTTTCAGACATGACACCAAAAGGTGACAAAAGGCAAAAAAAATATATATATAAAAGTGGGACTTCATGAAAATTAGAAGTTTCTGTGCATCAAAGTATATTATCAAAAAAAAAAAAAAAGGAGAAGACAATCTACAAAAAAGAGAGTAATTATTTTCAAATCACATATCTGGTAAGGCTGTAATATCCAGAATACATAAATAATACCTACAATTCAATAACAAAAAGACAGACCAATAATGGGCCCAAATCTTGAACAGATTTTTTTCCAAAGAAGTAATAAAAATGGCCAAAAAGTTCATGAACAAATGTTAAGCATCATTAGTCATCATAGAAATGCAAATGAAAATCACAATGAGATACTACTTCACACTCCACGAAGTTAGGTTTAATAAAAAACCATGGAAAATAAGTGTTGGTAAGAATGCAGATAAACTGGAGCCCTGGTCTATTGCTAGGGGTAATTTAAAATGGTGCAGTCACTGAGGAAAATAATATGGTGGTACTTCAAAAAGGTATACATAAAATTATCATGTGACTCAGCAATTCAACTCCAGGAGTACCCCCACAAGAATTGAATACTGGGACTCATACTTGTACACCAATGTTAATCGTAGCATTACTCAGGATGAGCAATATGAGGAAACAACTCAAGTCTGTCAGCAGACAAATGGATAAACAAAACGTGTTATATACATAAAACGGAATATTATTCAGCCATAAAATATGAATTTATGATGCATACTACAATGTGGATGAATCTTGAAAACATAATGCTAAGTGAAGTAAGCCAGATGCAAAAGTAAAAATATTGTATGATTCCCCTTATATAAAATATCTAGAATTGGCAAATTCATTAGAATCAGAAAGTAGGTTAGAGTTTACCAGAAACTGCAGGATGGGAGAGTTAAAGTTATTGCCTAAGAGTGACAGATTTTGCTTGGGATGATTAAAAGCATTTGGAAATAGATAGTGGTGATGACTGTACAACATTATAAATGTAATCAATGCCATTGAACTGTGCACTTAAAGTAGCTAAAATGCCAAATTTTATGTTATACATATTTCACCAGAATAAATTTTTTACAAAAAAAAGGTTTACAAAAATTAAGCATCTAGCAGTAATTAAGTCAATTTAGAAGTCTGCATTAGTTGCTCTCACATGGATTTATCAGCTGACAAAAGATAAAAAGGTAAATATTTCACCCATGATAGTAGAGATATAATGGCCACAATATTAAACTAATGTTGATGGATTTTAAGAGATATTGCCAAGGATTATTCAAATCTACATGGCAATAACACAATAGTAGTAAGATTGCAAATATAGGCTGTTAACTGTAACAGATCCTCAGGTACAGGTTGAATAGTTCTGAATGGAAAATAAGTATATTATAGTTATTGTTGTTTATTCTTTAAGTCAATTGAGGCTTTTCCTTGCTGCTAGCAAAAATGTAATGATTTTTAAAAGTTCTTCATTGTTTTTATTCACAAATTGGAAAATTCATACTTACGACTGCAGTAACAAGAACATACATTTCTCTGGTGCTGCTATTTAATATAAAAGAGCTCTTTGCAGCTTATATTTAACTCAAAATCACAACTGTCCTTATCACCCAAAAACTTCAGGAAGAATAAATAGAATGAGTGAAATTGTAATACTGTAATTGCCTGAAAATGTAGTAACCCTCAAACTTTTAACGCATAAAAGTCATTGTTATCTGATAAAAGTAAATTCAGGATTTCTGGCAAGATGGCCAAATAGAAACAGCTCTGGTCTGCAGCTCCCAGCAGGATTGATGCAGAAGGTGGATGATTTCTGCATTTCCAACTGAGGTACCCGGTTCATCTCATTGGGACTGGTTGTTCAGTGAGTGTGGCCCATGGTGGATGAGCTGAAGCAGGGTGGGGTGTTGACTCACCTGGGAAGCACAAGGGGTCGTGGAACTCCCTCTCTCAACCAAGGGAAGCCACTAGAAACTGTACTGAGCACTTCTGCCAAATACTGTGCTTTTCCCATGGTCTTTGAAACCCATAGACCAGGAGATTCCCTCTGGTGCCTACATGACCAGGGCTCTGGGTTTCAAGCACAAAACAAAGTGGCCATTTGGGCAGACACAGCACTGTAGGGAGGAGTTTTTGTTGTTTTTTTCCCATACCCCAGTGGAACCTGGAACATCAGTGAGACAGAACCCTTCACTCCCCTGGAAGGGGGGCTGAAGCCAGGAAGCCAAGTTGTCTGGCTTGTCAGGTCCCAAGCCCACTAAGCACAGCAAGTTAAGATCCACTGGCTTGAAATTCTTGCTACCAGCATAGAAGTCTGAGGTCAACCTGGGACACTCCAGCTCGGTGAGGGGAGGGATGTCTGCCATTGATGAGGGTTGAGTAGGTGGTTTTCCCATAACAGTGTAAACAAAGTCTCCAGGAAGTTTGAACTAGGTAGAGCCCATCACTGCTCAGCAAGGCCTCTGTGGTCTGACTGCGTCTCCTCTCTGGGCAGGACATCTGATTAAAAAGGCAGTCCCAGTCAGGGACTTATAGATAAAACCCTCATCTCCCTGGCACAGAGCACCTGGGAAAAGAAGTGGTTGTGGGCACAGCTTTAGCAGACTTAAACATCCCTGCCTTACAGCTATGAAGAGAGCAGCAGACTTCCCAGCACAGCATTCGAGCTCTGATAAGGGTCAGACTGCCTCAACAAGTGGGTTGGTGACCCCCGTGTATCCTAAGAGACACCTCTCAGTGGAGGACAACAGACACCTCATGCAGGAAAGCTCTGGCTGAAATGTGGCAAGTATCGCTAAGGGACAAAGCTTCCAGAGGAAGAAACAGGCAGCAGTCTTTGCTGTTCTGCAGTCTCTGCCAGTGATACATAGGCAAACAAGGTCCCGAGTGCACCTCCAGCAAACCCCATAAGATCTGCAACAGAGGGACCTGATTGTTAGAAGGAAAACTAACAAACAGAAAGAAATAGTATTAACATCAACCAAAAAACCATCCACTCAGAGACCCCATCCGAAGGTCACCAACTTCAAAGACCAAAGACAAATAAATCCAGGAAACTGGGAAGACATCAGTGCAAAATGGCTAAAAATTCCAAAAACCAGAATGCTTCTTCTCCTCCAAAGGATGATAACTCTTCACCAGCAAGGGAACAAAATGAGATGGAGAATGAGTTTGATGAATCAACAGAAGTAGGCTTCAGAAGGTGGGGAATAACAAACTCCTCTGAGCTAAAGGAGCATGTTCTAACCCAATGCAAGGAAGCAAAGATCCTTGAAAAAAGGTCAGATGAATTGCTAACTAGAATAACGAGTTTAGAGAAGAACATCAATGAACTAATGGAGCTGAAAAACACAATATGAGAACTTCGTGAATCATACACAAGTATCAGCAGCCAAATCGATCAAGCAGAAGAAAGGATATCAGAGATTCAAGATAAACTCAATGAAATAAAGCAAGAAAACAAGATTAACAACAAAAAAAGTGAAAAGAAATGAACAAAGCCTTCAAGAAATATGACTATGTGAAAAGACCAAATCTATGTTTGATTGGTGTACCAGAAAGTGACGGAAATAATAGAACCAAGTTGGAAAACACTCTTAAGGATAACATCCAGGAGAACTTCCCCAAACTAGCAAGGCAGGTCAACATTCAAATTCAGGAAATAAAGAGAACCCCGCAAAGATACTCCACAAGAAAAGCAACCCCAAGACACATACTGGTTATATTCACCAAGAATTAAATGAAATAAAATACATTAAGGGCAGCCAGAGAGAAAGCTTGGGTTACCCACAAAGAGAAGCCCATCACACGAACAGTGGATCTCTTGGCAGAAACCCTACAGCCAGAAGAGAGTGAAAGCCAATATTCAACATTCTCAAAGAAAAGAATTTTCAACCCAGAATTTCATATACAGCAAAACTAAGCTTCATAAGCAAAGGAGAAATAAAATCCTTTACAGACAAATAAATGATGAGAGATTTTGTCACCACAAAATCTCTTTTGAGCCTGCCTTACAAGAGCTCCTGAAGGAAGCACTAAACATGGAAAGGGACAACTTGTACCAGTCACTGCCAAAACATATCAAATTGTAAAGATCATTGAAGATATGAATAAACTGCATCAACAAGCAAAACAACCAGCTAGCATCATAATGACAGAAGCAAATTCACATATAACAATATTTACTTTAAATGTAAATTGGTTAAATGCCCCAATTAAAAGACACAGACTGGCAAATTGAATAAAGACCCATTGTTGTGCTGTATTCAATAGACCTATCTCACATGCAAAGACACATATAGGCTCAAAATTTTTAAAATGGGGGAATATTTACCAAGCAAATTAAAAGCATAAATAAATAAATAAATAAGCAGGGTTGCAATCCTAGTCTCTGACAAAACACACTTTATACCAACAAAGATCAAAAGAGACAAAGAAGGGCATTATGTAATGGTAAAGGGATCAATGCAACAAGAAAAGCTAACGGTCCTAAATATATATGCACCCAATGCAGGAGCACCCAGATTCATAAAGCAAGTTCTTAGAGACCTACAAAGAGACTTAGACTCCCACACAATAATAGTTGGAGACTCTAACACCCCACTGTCAATATTAGCCAGATCAACGAGATAGAAAGTTAACAAGCATATTCAGGACTTCAACTCAGCTCTGGACCAAGCAGACCTAATAGACATCTAAAGAACACTCCACCACAAATCAACAGAATATACATTCTTTTCAGCACTACATTGCAATTATTCTAAAATTGACCACATAAGTGGAAGTAAAATATTCCTAAGCAAATGCAAAAATATGGAAATCATAACAGTCTCTCAGACCACAGTGCAATCAAATTGGAACTCAGCATTAAGAAACTCAAACTGCACAACTACATGGAAACTGAACAACCTGCTCCTGAATGACTACTGGGTAAATAACAAAATTAAGGCAGGAATCAACATGTTCCTTGAAACCAATGAGAACAAAGACACAACATAGCAGAATCTCTGGGACACATTTAAAGCAGTGTGTAGAGAGAAATTTATAGCACCAAATCCTCACAAGAGAAAGCAGGAAAGATCTAAAATTGACATCCTAACATCACAATTAAAAGAACTAGAGAAGCAAGAGCAAAAAGATTCAAAAGCTTGCATAAGACAAGAAATAACTAAGATCAGAGCAGAACTAAAGGAGATAGGGACATGGAAAACCCTTCAAAAAAGGAATGAACCCAAAAGCTGATTTTTTTAAAGGATCAACTAAATAG
>CAUYQU010061675.1:0-45116 GCA_963574635.1 Cheracebus regulus
AATAACAGAGGTGATCAATTCGCCGTTACTGAGGCGGAATGCAAATTTGTCACTGACCTTGGCACCTGTGTCCCACCTGCACAGATATTTAGCGGAAGACATGTTAGACTGACTGCACAACTCAGCACTTTCTCTGATAAGAAACGAATTCATGAATCAAGTACAGTCATGCTGGCTGTACAATTCAGCACTTTCTCTGTGGCCCACCTGCATGGATATTCAGTGGAAGAAACGTCAGACTGAGGTACAGTTCAGCACTTTCTTCGATAACACATTGGGACTCATGTGAAATCACTAGACTGAATTTTCTCTGATAAAACCCTGGGACCCATGTGAAATCACTAGACTGAATTGCACGTAGGCTTCGAGGAAGAAGGCCAGTCAGCCGCATTCACTTTGTGGGGTGGCAAATATGCCCGAGCCACCAGCCCCTGGCACTCCCATCCGCAGGAGAAAGTGGATGGTTTGCTATCTTCCCCTACCACCACTTTAAAACAGACCAGCCCCAAAACTAGTCCTGGGATTTACTTATAATCTTCTCGTTATCTATTTCCTTCCTAGAAAAATCATGGCAAGGCCCTTTCCTCACTTTTCCCTTATGCATTAAAGTTGGGGCAAGATCTTTTCTGATGTCCTGGTAACAGGCAAGTACCCAGACATTTCCCAGTCTGAGCTGCCCTGAGCGTACACACCAATTGGCTGCCCAACTGCCACTGTCGGGTTACTCTACCGTGCCGCAGTGTCCTTTGACCAGCACATGGTAGCATAGACGCCAGCTTGCGGGAGCCAAAGAGTTCCCGCTGTTTACCGAGTAACTTGCTGAGAAAACATGTTTCTCCTGCATTGGTGGGTCATGGGGACAGTGGTCAGAGGAGGTCGACACTCTCACTCAGGAGCCTCAACTGTCTCCATGGGAGCGGGGGCGAGACTGGGCTATAGGTTTTCAAAGCTCAACTGCTGATACCCAGCAGGAGGTCTGTAACGCATATGGAAGGCAGCACAAAAACTGCAAGAACTTTGACTGGCAAACCCTCTTCCCTGAGACAACACAGCTCTTCTCACAGAAGCTGTGGTGACCAGAGTCTGTACGGCACAGGAACATTAGTTAGCACTCTAATAGCGTCTCACCAACACGGATGCTCGTGTTGGAACTGTTTTATCTGGGAAAGGAGAAGAACCTTCTGCACCCACCACTGAAATCCCCCTCCCCTCTGTGGCAGAGACAACTCCTTGTCCTGTGCATAGACACAGATGTTCCTGGGTACCAGCCACTCACTCCAGAATGACAGCTGTGAGGCTTGTAACACATGCTCTCCCAGTACAGTTCCTTCTCTTTACATTATGCGCCTTCTGAAAACTACACTGGTGGAGAAAGGGCGGGGGAAAGCATGCCACAGAAAGTAAAAGGGCCCTGGGCTCCAGAAACAATATACGGTGCCATTCATTAGCGAAAAGAGATCCTCACTAGAATTGGCAAGGAACAAAATGCACTCGCATTTTGTGAGTTACAGACAATATTCAGTCATCACCTAATAAAGAATCTTGGAGAATAGCTTAATCCATCTGAAGATGTAAACATCAGCAATAGCGTCCATATCCTGGGTCATCAAGGGACAGAGAGCCCATGCATGGACCCTCTGGCATTGTTGTATTTCATGGATCCACCCCCATTTCCCTCACCTCTGCGTGTCTGTGTTTTCCCTTCGTCATCTATGCCTGAAAAAATAGAAATTAAAAAAGGCGTATCCCAAACGCCTTGCCACATGTGTCTGTCTCCTTTCTCACAGTCCCTCCATACACCTCACATGCCCATTTCTTATCATTGTTGCTGGGACCTGAGAGGATGATTGTCCCAGAAAATCACCAGAGGTGATTGTGCATTCAGCTATAAAAGAAGAACATGTGAATTCAACGCGTAAGTGAACTTCAAGATTTCCATCATCCCTTTCTAGCTTAATGTGTCTTATGATACCCCAAACAAAGGATTTTGGAGGTACCTTATCCCAGCAAACTGGGCCCTGGATATCTTAGTGCCCATTATCCTCTTTCCTTGAACTACTGCTGCTTCTGGAGGACAAAGCAAGCCTCCAACTTCACTGTCTTCTCTTTCTTTTGCCTCCCCAACTCTGTCCTCTAGGAAGAATTCCAAAACGAGCCACACCCATTCACTCTACAACTTTAGAGGCCCGGCTCCACTGCAGACAGTGCAGAGAATGAAACACATGGATTGATCAACCCATTATCACACTGGAACCCAGTGGGTGCACACACCCCCCCACACAATGCCCCCTCCCCCCGCAGACACACACACACACAGAGTCACACATCCTTGACAGTGTTTATTTTCGCTCCATAAAATCCAAGTTTACCCCCTCTTCCTGTCTGCATTTTTTTTTATGGCAGCATCTGTCTTTCTTTTATTTCCTGTGCATAAGACCATGTGGAGTACTGACATCCCGAATAATGTAGTAACTTCTCTGGAGTTCTGCTGTTTCAGGCAAAGTCCGACGCACCATCATACTCAACTCGAAATCTGGGACTCCCCTGGGGAAACACAACTGCATGTCAAAATGCATATCCTCTGAGCAATAGTCTTAAATTTTTTAATTTTAGGGCCTGCCCAGAAAAGACTACCCCTTCCCCTTTTGTGATCTCCTCAACTTCCTCCTACCATATGCTACAAGCTGTTCTCTGTGATATCTGCCCCATTGCCAGCATTTTCTCTCTGTGACGGAAGTCAGCTAACAAGACGTATAGTACAGTAAAAGCACACAGAAATCCGATCGGGCTACAGTATAAGAATGTCAGCCTAAACAGTCATTGCGGTTTGTGGCAAGGAGGCATATCCAGGGAGCCCAATCTTATGGAGCCGGTAGGATGACGGCCGGTGGGGTCGGTGGCCATGGAAACAAGTGCCACAAATTGAAGTTAATGATTCAGCTTCACTTCTCAGTGAGTCTGGACACGGACTATGCTTCACTGGGCTTAAGACTCCCCAGCTCTAACCTGCCTTGCAGTGCAGTCTCTGATGTGCCCCTTTCAGCCCAAATGCCCCGAATATGCTGGATTCTGTCACTCTCTGTCTCCCTGTCAAGGAATTTCTACATGTATGAAAGGAGCCTCAATTTCTACATTTCTGAATGGAGCGTCCAGGCTCCCTGAATAGAGGTGTGTCCACCTCCTCATCCTGAGCATCAATCAGCCCTAGCTCCAACTGAAGGGCTCACCTGAAATCTCTGTTCCCTCTTCAGGTGGCTTCATCCTCGTGTAGTATTGCAGGGGATTGCACCACAGCTCCTCACTTATGACCTATCAGAGCAATCAATTTGGAAAGGCCTCATCCGGGCTCAGACTGGTGAGCCAAGCAGCTGCGAACACATTACTGCTGTTTCCCGGGGTCATTCCTGATGTTTCCCAGCGGGGACCCACCTCAGCGATCCTGTTAGATCCGGCGAAGTTGTGGTCAGAAAACCAGTTGAAGAAGTTAAGGCTGCTGTTGTTGTGTCTGCGGCGATAGGCCTCACGTTTGTAACGCTGATACCACTGAATTGCAGTGGAATGAGAAGGCCTGTATTCTACAGAGAGGGGATTCTGTGGGAAGCGGGCTGGATCACGTTGGCAATGATCTACCCACCCACCACCTTCCTTCCCCTGCCCATCCTGGGAGCCACCTGTCACCTGTGAGGTTCACAAGATACTCCTTGGTAATCACTTTATTCCGGAAGTAGGGGTTGCTGCGAAAGAACAACATGATCTTGCAGACGTGAATAGGACGCTTTCTTTCTTTCACCTGTCAGGACAAGGTGGAGAAAGCTTAAATATCCTTTCAGGTGAGGTGCCCACTGTTGCTGGCAGCAGGGCGTTGCTTCCCTTCCCCCTCCCGACTAAACCTCTTAGCCTCAGTCTTCACGGCCTCACCTCCAAGTTGGTCATGTAGCTAAGCATGTCTTCATCTTGGTGAGTGATCAGGGCTGACATCTGGGGGTGGTTCGCAATCTGACTGAGGTCAAAGAGCCTTTACATGGATGGAAGGAAGAGCTAGAAGCAACAGGGAAGCAGTTCTAAGAGCTAGAAGGAACAGGGAAGACGCTGTTAGCCTGCGGTACGGGATTTCTGAGATGTGCTTCAGTGTGTGACCTTCGTTTCTGCACAGCCTCCCCTGAATTAAGGCCTCGTGGGTTCACAGCGTGTGTATAATTCTGAGGCTGACTGAGGCAATCTGCAGAGGGTTGCCGGTGTCTCAGGGGTGGCAGAACCAGCTCATACCCGAAAATGTCCTGTCCCAGATCTGACTGGCAAGGGGGAACAATCACACTCCCTTATCAACAGGCTGATTCTCAGAAAACCCTCTTCTGGCGAGAACTCGCTTCTGCTCTTCAAGAAGATGGCTCAAACACCTGCTGCTCGGCATCAGGAAGGGTTTCTGTGCTGCAGGCTGGAAAACAGTACCCGCCACCGCTCCGGCTTTCTAAAGCCAGACTTTCACGCCGCCGAAACTTGCAACTCACTGTTGTTCCCAGAATAGTCATATCCTCGCTGAGCTGCCCCTAAGTTGCTTACACTTCCCCTAGAGCATCTTTCAACTGCACAAACGGACAAAGTTCTGAAAAGGATACAACATTGGCCCAGAAGCCGGGGATGCCCCGGATGATGGCGCCTCTGCTGTCCAGGTGGGGCTTGCGCCTGCGCTCCAGCTTTTCCCTCTGCTGAGAAAAGCCCCTCCTAACTCGAGCGCTAACAGGCTCCAGCTCCATCTGAACGGCCAGCAGCGTCTCCAGTGCAGACTCTGGCGTCATGGGCCCAGGCCCCGGCTGTGCCCCTCTGTCCTGCCACTCCTGCTCCACATCGGCTTCCCACTCGGCCACCGCTTCCACCTCTGCCATTATGCCGTCCTCCACCACCAGCGCCGCCTCCTCCTCCCTCAAGGCCTCCTCCTCGCTCTGCTGCGCTTGCGGGAGCCTGCGGGTGGCTTGGCGGACCCCCAGGGCGCATGCGCAGGACGTTAAGGCGCCCGCGCGGCAAGCTGCTCCCAAAGGGCTCTCAGAGCCGGTCGCAGACCGAAGGCCTCCATGAGCGGCCAGTCCGGGCGAGGGTGGTGGGCGTGTCCCTGGACGCCACGCCCCCCGGCTGGCCTGCAGCCGATGAGAAGCCCTGGGAGCTTGTGCCAGGCGGCGGTGGGTGCGGGCACACGTGGGCTGCCTGGTCTTTGGAATTGTGGGCATGGAAGCCCTGTGCCCTAACTGCCATCACGAGTGTGGCAGGCCATTTAGCCACGGGGAGCACATGAAGCATCTCAGTTCATTAGGCAGGCCAGGTAGATGGTACAGAGCATTCAGAGGAGAGAGAGAGGCACCAGCGCTGGCTGCTGGGGCAAGGGCTGCGGGGAGGCTTGGGGAAGTGGGGCGGGGCAGGCGCCTGGGAGGAAAGTTGCCTAATGTCTTGCTGGAGTGGAATTTGTCTGCTCCAGAAGGGGGAACTCGTGCTCGGACTCTTGCAGGTCTAGGCACACACAGGCTGTGAGTACCTTGCCTCCTCCCTCAGGATGCTGGACTCCCAGGAGCATTCCAAAGGACCTCTCGCCCAGTGCCCTGGACACGCCTTCTGGACCCAGAGGCTACAGCAAGCGCGGCAGCAGGTGTAGTGCCTGCTGGCTGGGCTCTGCAAGACCAGGGCCGCTTCCTCCTGCTCCTGGGCTCCTGTGCGCAGCTGACCCTGTTGGGGACCTGGGCCCCATGGCAAGTGCCAAGGGCAGCGTGCCCGGTGTTGCTCCCCAGGAACCCTGGGTCCACCTAGGCGCGGCACAGGGTTCTCAGCAGGGGAGGCCCTGGTCTTGGGGCTTCCCGGGGAGTCTAGGGGTGCCCGGGACTTGGGGTGAACGGCACAGGGCATGGTCTGTGAGAGACCCCAGGAGGGCACCGACTTCAGTCTGCAGGCTGTGCAAGGGAGGGCGGCCGGGAAGAGCTAGGCGGCAGCCTTGCGGGAGGAGGCAGTGATGGTGGTAGAGGCGGACGTGGTGGCTTAGGCGGAGGCGACACCAAGGAGCGGCAGCAGGTGGACCACCAGGCCCTGCCTAGCCCTGACCCCTGCAAGCCCTGGCCTGCGATGGACTGGCCGGAGGTCCTTCACTTGGAGCTGGGCTCCGTTAATGCCCCAGATGGCTGGGCATCTCCGGCTTCTGGGAGATCCATATCCTTGCATGTTCTCAAGACTCAGGTTCATGGGACACGGGGCTGCCCTCCTCTGCAAGGCAAGCACCAACTCCCCAGACATGCTTTCCTCCCATTTGCTGGCGCCGCCCCCAAAGGGGTGTAGTAGGCCCTGAGCATATATAACCTCCGTCGCACTCACGAGAGCCCCATGGGGAGTGCCAGGCACAGCCCTGCAGCCCCTTCTACCCACAGCCGTTTCCTCATGGGGACTCATCCACCCGTCAGGGAGTTCGGGAGAGGAGAACACCATACACCCAGAGAGCAGCAAACCCTGTTCAGCAGCTAGCACACAAGGGCCTCGTGCAGCTCCGAAATCCTGAGGAAGCAGCCACCTCACACCACCCAGTCCGCACCCCCTAACCTCCTGACCACCTCCTCCGTGGGTGGCCCCTGGTCAGTGTAGGCTTTCTCAGCCTCGTTCCACCCACCCCCAAGACTGCCACAGCTGTGAGGTGCCCCCATGCCGGACACCATCCGAGGACCACCAAGAAAGGGTGCCAGGCCAAAGGTCTGCGGGAGAACCCTGCCCCACACTCTCTGCCCTCTTGCAGAGCTCCAGGGTGTTTCAGGGCACACTCACTCAATCATCTGGAGGCTCTTTGACCAGAGGCAGATTGTGCAGCACACCCAGATGTTCCCCCCAGCCCCCACCCCCGAATCACAAGCCATCATAGAGTGTTGCTTAGCTACATGATGGATTTGCAGGTCAGGCTGGGAAGCCTGTGTCTAGGGGAGAAGGTCGTAACTCGGGGTCCCTCTGGGTCCCAGGGCAGGGGGGCATCTCAGCAGGCGAGCTGTGTAGAGGAAATGAAATGCATGCTTCTCTCCAGCAGCTAGCAGGCCGCTTCAGCCCAGCTAGCTGTAATGGTCTCTTTGTGTCCCTACTCCTTCTCCCTTCATCACCAGGCAGGTGGAGGAACTCAGCCATCCCAGGTGCCAGCAGCAGGAGGAAGTTCTCCTTTCATCACAACCTTTACTTCCTCAGTGAAGTGATCATTAAGGAGTATCTCCTTGGTGTCCTAGGGAACTAGTGCCTCCAGGCTCTCCAGGGGAAGTGGTGTTTGAGAGGCTAGGCCTGGCATGAGCCTTTCCCACCCCCCTCTCCAGGATACAGGGTGGTTGATTCCACTGCAGTCCAGTGGCTCTAGGATCATGAAGGTGAAGCCCCCATCTGCAAGCAGGACACCAACTACCTGAGCTTCTTCAGATGGTTGGCTGATACTATGATAATATAGGGAATTACACTCAAGGAAAATTTTGAGTGACCTTCAGATCCCTTTAGTGTACTAACTTGTACATTTTTTATTTCTTCCCCCTGTGGTTTTGTTCAGTTTATTATTTGTAATTTATATTTGGTTTCTTATTTGCCTCTTGTGGAACATTTGTTTCAAAGGATTTTTTTTCTCCCCCTGTTGGGTATGTGAAGTTTACCTGTGAGCACTCCTTCTTGAACAGAATTTTTTGTCTTACTTTTATTTTTTCAGATGGAGTCTCACTCTGTTGCTCAGGCTGGAGTGAAGTGGTGTGATCTCACCTCACTGCAACATCCCCCTCCTGGCTTCAAGCGATTCCCCTGCCTCAGCCCTCTTTGAGGAGCTGGGATTAGGGGTGCATGCCACCACGCCCAGCTAATTTTTGTAATTTTAGTCAAGATGGGGTTTCACTATGTCTGGCAGGCTGGTCTCAAATCCCTGAACTCAAGTGATCCACCCGGGTGGGCTGGGATTAAAGACGTCAGCCACCACGCCCGGCCTCATTTGTTTGTTTATGTATTTTAACTCTTGTTCTATTTTCTTCACGTACCCAGATTGTAGAGTTATTGTAAAAATATATTTTATCTATTCACTCACTACTTTAGTAGGATTTGAAAAGCAATGTTTTCATTCACTGAATAGAGTGCTGTGAATAGGTTAAACCTTGGGTAGTACTGTCATCCTTTCCTTCATAAGTTCTTCAGGAACTCTCAAACTATTTTCCCCCACCTGAGGAGAACATGCAGATACGAAAATTTGAGTGAGTAGGTATGTAAATATAATCTGAAAGACCAGCGAAGTTCAGAAATACAATTTCACAGTTTTGCATTTGTAAATTCATGTTGTTTTGAAAACGTTATTTGCTGATAAATGAAATCCTGTATTGACCTTCATGTTAAAGACACACTTCTGAATCATTTTCAAGAATGAAATGCAAACAATCCAAGGCCATGCGTTAGTTTAGGAAGTAACAAGACAGCAGCTGTTATGAAGAAAAAACATATTTATTGAAGGTATATTTAGAGAGATTTTAGAAGGGTTAAGTCAGCATTTTTGCTTTTGTTGCTCTGGGGTTTTATCAGACTGTGACAAGACTGTAGCGTGACTAGTTATAGTTGCTAGGCTACCAAAGCCTCTGGGCTGCAGTAATTATTATTGAAGAAAGTGGCAGTGTGGCTGGATGTTTAAGGAGGCTAGAGGACTTAGGAGTTTCCACGCAAGGCATAAGGGCCAGGTTTACTGGGTGGCCTTCTTTTGCTGACATAGATAAGATCCAGGAGAAGTGTGGACCCACTATAGTAGCTAGGGCTTTGAGACTGGTGAAGCCTATTTGCCTCCAACTGCCATTGCCAGATATTGGCCTGCACATAATGGCACTTCCTGGACTCAGTGACTCCTGTAAATTCAAACATAGAATTTGGATTTAAACTCTATCCCAACGTCTTAAACTTAGATTTAAATTTAAGTGGATAATAAAGGTCTATTCAGAAGAAAGGGAGACATCAGATAAGTGCATAAGTAAATTATCCTGATCCAATACCTTCAAAAATATTACTACAAAAAAAATCACTGACAATTAAACCTTAAAAAGTTATTTTCATTAGGGAAATAGAAAATGTTAAACTTGCCTTAAACTCTGAGGTGTAAAGATACTATTATTAGAATAAGGGCATTATATAAAATATCTATTTTGTTTGAAGAGCAGCATGCTAGTGACTTAGTATGGCTAGAGATTAACGAACCATGTAAGAAAAGTCAGATATCAACAAAGTTTTCTTTTCAGAAAGTTTGTTCTGTAATTAAAGAGTTTTAAAATTTATTCCTACTGATCAGTGATTCATTTATATTTATCATTTAGGCATAGGCTGTATATCCATTTATACAGAAACAAAGTTATAGTTTCTGTCATGTTAAAAGACAAAAAAGAATGACCGCATACCACATTTGCATCAGAGTCTTTGGCCTGAGTGATGAAGCAGACAGTAGAACTGCCTATGTCAGGATACAGATGGGCACAACTTGAAGCTTCCATCACTTGCATCTTTAACATATCTGGACTCTCATTGGTCTCTCCTAGAAAGACAAATGGACTATAACTATCCTAAAGAACATATGGTACATTTAAACACCAAGTATTGCGATAATAACTATCCTAAAGAATATATGTTACACTTAAACACTAAGCATTGAGGTGAGATCATGATTTGTCTTATTCCTAATGTCCTGTCAACACATTTGTGTCTGTAACTTATGCAAAGAAATTCAGTTTATTTTATCGTTATTATTTTATATCAGACATTAATCTATTTCATTCTTTTTCTGGTCACTTTTTGTTTAGATTGAGTATTGCTCTGTCACCCAAGCTGGAGTCCAGTGGTGTGATCTCAGCTCACTGCAGCCTCCACTTCCTGGGTTCAAACAATTCTCCTGCCTTAACCTCCTGAGTAGCTGAGACTACAGGAACACACCACCATGCCTGACTAATTTTGTATTTTTAGTAGAGATGGGTTTTCCCAAGTTGATCAGACTGGTCTTGAACTTTTGACCTTAGGTCATCCAGCTGCCTCATCCTCACAAAGTGTTGGCACCATGCCTGGCCTTTTTTCTTGCTTTTTTTTTTTTTTTTTTTTTTGAGATAGACACACAGGTTGGAATGGATTGGCACAATCTTGGGTCACTGCAGCCTTGACCTCCTGGGCGCAAGCCATCCTCCTGCCTCAGCTTCCCACATAGCCACATAGCTGTGCAACACCATCCCTATTTTTCTTGGGTGAAGTCTTCCTATATCTGCTAAGATGGTTCAAACTCCTGGGCTGAAAGGCTCTTCCTTGTTAAATCTCCCACAGTGCTGGAATTGTGCATAGCTGAGCCACTGTGGCCAGCCTAGTCACTTTTTAATCATCTTTTAAATGCCACTCTTCAAAATTAACAAGTCAAGTTTTAATTATGCAATTTGAAATTCCAAGTCAAGTTCAGCTTCATTTTCATTTTCATGAAGAGGTAAAAAGAAACAAAATAACAAAACTCTTGTTTTTCCTTTGTCCAAAAGTTAGCAGAGTTGGGAATCCAATCATCTCTACTTTGGTTTATAAAACTGGACTGTACAGAGAAAGATCTTCATATAATTTTTTTTCAGATCTAAATTCCTGTGACATCATTGTCAGTATCATCATCTTATAAAAGAAATACAAATTTCCTAGTGGGTCTCTGATGAGGATTAAATATATTATAGTTAACAATGTATACAATTGTACTTATAGTTATTCTCTGAACCATAATATTAAAAATATAAACCTCATTATTTTTAGAGCTACTACTCTAATAAGAAAAGTAACTGCTGACCTGGAATAAGAATTCGTGGCCTAGAGAGCCAGCATTCTGCAGTGTTCAGGTTCTTCAGATAGCCCAAGGGTGCTAAGAGCTGAGTGAGAGTCTGGACCTCTTGAAGGAGAAGTAATGCCAGGTCATTTCTTGCTGCCCCACTCACCATCCGGAATCTCTCATGCAGTAAAATGGTAGACACCTTAACAGCTCTCAGTGATGCCCCTGGGTGCCTCAGGCCCAGTATCACAGCAGTGTCTTCAGGATTCCTGTGTATGTAGGCAAAGATAATTAAAGTACATTCACTAGAAAGCCTGAACCCTTAAAAACTACAGCAGGATCTCCAGCATATTTTTTTAGCCATGATACAGTAGGTAGGTTCCTAGTTCATCATCAGAGAAATCACAAGTTTATGAATAGGGAGTCCACACACAATGGGATTGCAGAGGAATTAACCAACAGAAGTACCAATCAGCCAAACACAGAGAGGCAATTTATTTTTAGCCTAAAACAAAAACGTTGTCTGTGTAAGTGAGATGCACCACTTGAACCAGGGCCAGGCCTTCTGAGTTTTTTCTCAGAAAAACAATCAAGAAAGAGTTTTACTATTTCCACATTTCAGTGTGAAAAAAAGCCCTGGAGGTCATGTGAATCAGATGAAGTTCAAGTAAGCACTAAAGTACAAATAGCAGTTTAACACTACGGAAGTTAATTTGCACAGAGAAACCTTCAGCAATATAATTAAGGGATAATGAATTATAGCGTATAGGAGGAGGCAGGCACAAACTTACATGTTCCTGACACAGTGGGCAGCTGTGAGAACTCAAGAGCTGCTAATTATGGAACCACTGCAGATCTGACTGTGACAGCTGATGATCACAACCTGCCAAGGCATGGTGTATCGCAGAGAAATGTGATTTGCCAAAACTGAGGGGAAAAATAAACACCGTTAATTTGAGTGTAATTGCCATCTGTAGACCATTTTTTCAAGTTTTCCATCTTTCCTTGTGGGAATTCACTCAGGGTGATGGCACAAATATTAAGCAAAAAATTCAGAGGAAGTTACGGAATAGTGTCTCAAACCATTTTGGAAGACCTAAGCGTTATTTTTTCTATAGTTTTTGGCTGAAAGCAGGCTAAATCCTTTTTAAATTTATTTAATAAGCAAAGCAAATAGCTAAGGTTTGTGGGCAGTTTACTTAATATCTTGTTTACCCATGTGGTTTTAAAACTAACTTCTGAGCTGCGTGGCCCTCTCAAGGAGAGGTCAACCAGGAAGATTACCCTGTAAAGGTGTTTGCTTTGGGCATCAAAACCTGTCCTTTTAACCTACGCTGCCATTGACTCAAGTTTAATTTGTCAATTAAACTTTACTAACTAAATGTGAGTCTCACTGGCTGGTGGGGGATGCGGGAGCAACAGTTGCAATGGTTATAGTTCTCTCCAGGGACTCTAAGAAGCTATGGACCCTCAGCCGAACTGGCAAAACTTAATACCTATGTGTCAGTGTACTTAATTCATCCATTGCTGAGTCAGGTCAGCAGGACAGACCCTGCAGGTGGTAACCCCAACAGTGGTGCCCAAACATCGGGCAACACTGACACCTCCTATTTCTGCAAAACCAGGTAAGCATCTTTAAATATGACTAGCAAACACAAACTTCTGCCCCTTTTTGGTTTGTGCATATTTCTTGAAAAAAAAAAAGTTTTCCTCTTATTATCTTTCCAAGTTCATAATTTCTTTATGTCCTAGCTTAAATTTGTTTAGTTGAAATATTAGGAGTCATTCCAGGTTTCTCCCCCATTGCAACATTTATATAAGTACTATTTTAGTTACTTGAAAGTTCTTGAAGTAGATAGACCACAAAAAAAATTTGGTTTGAAGAAATTAGGTAAACGAAAAGTTTGCAGATAAGTCACCTGTCTCCCAGTTGGATGGGGTTTATCCTACTAAACTGATAATCTCAGGGAGATATCAAACCAAGAGTTTAAATGAAAATTCAAGTTTGAGGTTCAGGAAGGAGCTCATATTTTCATAAATAGTTTAGAGTTCTTCAGAAAACTAAGTTGAAGCAATTCTGGTTAATAAATATATCGAGATAAAATGAGAAAGTAATTTGTCAGTAGAAAGGATAATAAAATAGATGAAATTAGAAGCATAACTAACATCTTCAGTGTAGTTGTCATTGAACTAGACTTTGGAGGATGTGAGCAAATTATTACTGCCCTAGCTACAGTGAATACTGCATTTATTAAAGTATTTTAAATGCAGTATTCACTGTGGTGGGGCAATAGGAGGTAGCTACAAAGTATTTTGAATGCAGTATTCACTGTAGCTAGGGCAATAGGAGGTAGCTATAAAATAGCTGTAGTTAAGTAAATATTTAATACAGGAGACCAAAAGAGATGCTTGAATTTCCAAGGAAATAACTGGAAATACAGGAATGTGAAACAGTCATTGCTAATAGTTTTTTTTTTCTTTTATTTTCTTCTAACAGCCAATGGCAGGGGGAAAATGATCATCACAATGTAATACAGTCTAGTGCACTAACAACTAAAACACATTATTTACCAACTACTATTCTGTTTCCAAACATCAT
The DNA here is from genome assembly GCA_963574635.1 of Cheracebus regulus. Taxonomy (NCBI): domain Eukaryota; kingdom Metazoa; phylum Chordata; class Mammalia; order Primates; family Pitheciidae; genus Cheracebus; species Cheracebus regulus. Next base: position 13,383 of record CAUYQU010061675.1, read on the forward strand.
AACATCTTTAACTTAAAATTTACTTACTTCAGAATAATGCTATTACAAATGTAAGGTACTATATGGTAGTAAAGAAATAACTTTGTGTTAGGAGAGTCAGTCTTAATGTTGGCCCTATTCATCTTTTGCCATAAGAACTGGATCAATCCGTTCTACTTTCTAGTATCAGAGTAAGCAATTAAGATAAGTATAATAATCATGTTATATGATCTATATCATAATCTCTACCATATGAAAATACTATGGAAATTAAATCATATGTCAGGTATGAAATGTGTTTGTAAGCCGTTAGAAGAATAATTTCTAAGATTTGGTAGATAAAAATCTCATGCATTTCTCAGGAAGAGCTTCCCACCGCCACCGCCGCCCCCCCACGTCCCGCCCTCCTTCCCTCTGTTCTTTTCTATTTCCCCTACCAAGTTTCTTTTTCTCTTCTTTTTCTACTTCCCCTAGCAAGTTTCAAGCCTTACCCTAAGGCTGTGGCAGAGAGATGAACTGTGGCCGAATAGAAGCAGGAGTGGAGGTAAAGCCGAGGCATTTGTGGAGGCAGAGACTGAAAGAGACATGGAACCAGAGATAGTTACGGGCTCTTGCTGGTACCAGGGTGCATGGCTAAGCCGTGTCACTCCCTGGAGCCAGAAAAGGAAAGAGTAGACTTGGCTGAAGACATAGGGCTTTATGCAGTGCTCATCAAAGTGACTCAAGATTCCCACTTGCACCCAAGCGTCCTTTGGCTGTAGATGGCACACCAAAGGTGCCCCCAGGTCTCCCTGCAAGAAAAAAGAAACAAGGTATCAATAATTATTTTGAAAGAGGGCCAGAAGTAACTCTTGGTGTGTCGGTTATTCCTCTTTCTCCCTGACGTTCACATCCCATGAATTTGTTACCTTACAGCTGGCCTCCCCCATAGCTTTCTTGGCCTTCACACAGAAAGTGAATTCATTCAGCTTGGGCCAGAATTGGGCACAAGTGCTGACTTGTAGGATGCTCAGGTGCCTTTGTTTTGCAGAATTCCAGGACTTTCTGATGGAAAACAGAGAAAAGATATTTGTGTTTGTTTATTTTTAACTTTAGCCTCGATTAGCGGAAAAGTATGGTGATAGGAAAGACAAATCTTGTATTATTCAAGGGAGGATACTATTATCTTTTTAAACATGCTTCTCTTCCATCCCACTGTCTTCTTCATTACTCACCCCTCATAAAGGACCAACTGGGTAGCCAACAGTCATATAGTTGTATATTTTTCTCTTGTTTCAGACTTTTGGCTAGGCATATAGGAAGCACTAGGGGTTGAAAATGAAGAGGCTGCTTCAGGAAGATTAACCCAGGTCCTAGAGGTCCCATGGGACCTAGGTAGGGTATGGTGTGATCAATGCTGAACAGTCTGAGCTTCGGCAGGATCCCGGAGATCAGTAAGCCCTACTTGGATCAGAGTCAGGGCTTCTGAGTTTTTTCTGGGGAAAAAACAATCAAAAAAGAGTCTTCTTATTTCCCTGTTTCAATATGAAAAAAAGCCCTGGATGTCATGTGAATCAGATGGAGTTCAAGTAAGTACTAAAGCACAAAGAGTAGTTTATAAACAATTTTCAAGTGTAATTTGAGATCAGATCTCAAATTACATCCCTGCATGTAACAGGGATGACACTGCATCCCTGTTAAATAAATAAATAAATACGCAAATACAGTGGTGTATGCTCAGACTGAGGTCAGAAGGTCCTTTAATCTTTGGAGACTGAAGTTACTATGAGTCAAGTCACTGCACTCCAGCTATAGATAATAGAGTGAGACCCTGACCCACACACACACAGACACACACACACAGACATACACAAATATATTAATAAAAGAGAAATATATTCATCACTAATCTCAATGCTTTAATTGCTTTATAATAGTATCTTAATCTTGAAATGAATTACTCAGACTTATATAAAATTGGCACATCTAGCTGTGGTAAGGATCCACTGTTCATTTCGTATGGAGCCAGCAAAGAAATGAGAGAAAGACAGTTGCACAGAGACTATCCAAGGGAATTCACCAATTTCTGCCTCCCAGCAGTCGGGACAGCTGGGGACAACACCAGGGCATAATCCACACTCTGCAGAAGAGATTCACATGTGGGATACAGTAAGATATAGTATAACTACTCTCCTTTCTCTGAAATCTAATTTTAGGTTTTTAGGAAACTGCTGGGAAATTCATTATCTTTAATTCTGAGGAAGTGCTTGGAAATACACGTTATTTATCCTACAATTTTAGGTATAGTACTGAGGTTATCTGCATACTTTCCTTTCAAATAATAATTTAAAGTGTATATATAATATATATATATAGTGTATATATACTATATATATAATATATATACACACACATGCATATATATGCATATATATATGCATATATATATATATACACTTTAAATTATTATTTGAAAGGAAAGTATGCAGATAACCTCAGTACAAATAATAAAGTATATATATATATGCATATATATATGCATATATATATATGCATGTGTATATATATGTATATACATACACATAAACACACACATATATATTATTGACATCTGAAATATTAGTATCCAAAATATCATACTATTATTCTATATTCAATAATGTGTATATGTGTGTATATACCTCAAGTGGGGTAATACACCATTTCTAAGCAGTAAGACTGTCTTTAAAGTACTAATAATACCATTCCTAAGAAGTAAGACTATCTTTAAAGTACTGTTTTCAGAATAGAATCATATTTATAAAACACAGCTCATAAGCTCTGTTTGGCAAAAATAAGGTATTCTCTAACTATTTAGACATCTCTGCTGATTCACACAATAATCTAAATTCTGGTATTGCAAAGTTCTGACAACATAACCTCTGATTTTACAAACTCCAGTTTTAGACTTCAACAAGAGTCTTAGTACCAAGTATATTAACTCAAACATATGGCTAGACTAAACTTGCCTGTGGTTTTATGAGAAACAACTGCTGTCTTGTAGAGCCAGAAAGCCTGGAAACTTTCTTTCCAGATCACAGCTAGTTGACACTCAGCCAGGGAAACCTTGAGCTCTGAATGCCTAAGAGGTTGTTGTCCGGGCTTGTGTCCAGATTGAGATCCAGGCATCAGGAGAGTTTGTTTTGTTAAAAGTGTGGCTGGAGCAGCATGCAAGGATGGAAAAGAATGAGAAAGAATGGATTCTTCAGTAAATGTTGAGGAAGATATTTTCTGACGAGGATTAGCAGAAGAGATGATGGATAGCAGAAGAGGAGAGAAGTCCACGGGAGAAAAAAATTGAGCAAGATGGGAAAATGCACAATGAAGGAAATGTGCAAGAAGAAAAGACTGAAGAGGAAGGGGACAGTGTCCATGGAGATAGAAGAGAACAAGAGATAAGAATGGAAAAGGATGAAGAAAGAAAGATAAGAGAGGTAGAAGGGATGTCAGGCCTTTCTTCTGTCTTGCTATTTTTTAATTTCCTGCCATAGTGCTGGTAAACAAACCTTCCAGGAAGCCAAATGCTTGTAAGCGGGCTTGGTTGCAGAGAATTGATTTTATCTTGGCTTTCTGTGGCAGCTAAGTCAGTTGACAAAGCTACAAAATACTGATCTGGGGAAGAAACAGATTTTACAGGCAGAAAGGGTACACGTTTAGATAGGAAGCCTAAATGACTCTTTAATAGTGTTTCTCCATTAGGCTCAGTGTCAGGAGGTGAAAATGATGCCGTTACGTCAGCCTTATTATAATGGGTTCTGGGTCTTAGTATTTCTCTTTCAGGCTGGATCCACATTCTCGCTTTGACAGCTTTACAAACAGCAAAGGACCCACTGTCAGCTTCAGACTGGGTCAAGAGTCTGTCTGGGCTTGGGTTCCAGGCAGTATCCAAGACATGAGTGTTCTTCCTTTAAGCAAGGTTCATGGTTTGACTGCTAGAGGTAGAACTGTGGGCCGGGATCCTACCAGGGAGATTTCAGACTGGATAAAAGGTTGAATTATCCAGGGACTGACTATTTGAGATTCAGGCTGGATGGAGGGACTGACTATTTGATATTCTAAATAAACCCATGGTCTGCCTTTATTCATTTGAATGTAAAATGAAGATCTGACTAGATCAGTTTCCTGCTTGATCATGGGTCTCATTGCTTGGGTTTCAGGGTGGGTCCAGGTTCGATTTGTAGCAGCTGTTTCTTGAGTCCAAGGCCAAAATATACCAACTTCAGTGTGGGTCTAGGGAGAGAGAGGCTGACTCTGAGGATGAATCCAGGGCCTAACTGTATCATGTTGAGTCTGTAAGCAAGATGTGACTGCGTCAACTTCAGTCAAGTTTTGGAGTTTTATTACCTGGCTTAGTGTCCAAATTTGGAATCCTTCAGTTTCAGGTTGGCTCCAGGATCTTACTGCATTCATTTGAGTTTGGATCCAGCATCTTATTACTGTACTGGCTTCAGGGTGGGTCCAGGCATGAATCTCAGAATACGTCCATGACCGGATTGTAACAGGTACATGCTGAGTCCAAGAGTAATCTATGCTAACTTGATTCTGCTTCCAGGAGTGTGTCCTTAGAGATTCCAGTTGGGTCCAGGGCCAAACTGCATCGTTTTGCACTGGGGACCAAAGTGTGAACATATCAGCTTCAGGCCATGCATGTCCTAATTGCTCGAGATTCAGGCTCAGTCTGTTGTTTTATTTTATCGGTTTCAGAATGTGTCCAGAGTCTGACTGCATTGGTTTCAGCAAAGGTCCAAGGCTGGACAACATCACCTTCAGACTGGGTCCAGGGTCCACTGCATTCTTTTCAGATTGGTTCCATGGGTTTAATATTTGCCATTCTGGCTGCAACCACATAGTAATTGTTTGAGAATCAGGTTGAATACCATTTCTAATTATATTGCCAAGAATCTGAAACCAAGGACTCACAGTATTAATGTTAGACACAGTCAAGCATTTTGCTATTTCCATTTCAACATGATACAATAGTGTGTCAGACATGGACAGGGTCCAAGATCTGACTGCTTGAAATTGAGCATGATTCAAAGGTCGGACTCTCTTCGTTTTAGCTTGAGTCCAGCGGTGCATTGTGCCTGCTTCAGTCTGGATCCACAGTTTTACTGTATCAGCTTCAGAAACGGTCCAGGATTTCACCGTACCTTCTCCGGGTTGGCTGCAGGCATAGAAGACACCAGTTTCAGACCGGATCCATGTCATAAATGGAATAGTTTTATATTTGGTCCTGGATTCTGTTTTTCCAGGTCCAAATGGAGTAAATGTGCTCAGTGTTTCAAATTCTGGCTGAGCCCAAGCTTCTCTGTTCGGGTTTTAAACAGACTTCTGCTAACTAGAGCTACAGGTTGGGGCCATGGTTTTGCTGCTTGCGGCACAGTCACTATCCAAGACGTTAAGTGTTCCAAATTCAGACAAGGCCAGTTCACTAATATTTTCAATTTCCTGATGTGTCTGTAAAACAGACACTTGATTTTCATCTTGGATCAAAGGTTGTGTGGTATCAGGCTGAGGCTGTATTAAAGCTCTACATAATTTAGCTTCATACAGTGCCCAGAATTCCCTAGCTTCAGCTGTAGGCATTGTCCACTTTGTGTCCATATCGCTCTGTGTGTAAGAATTTACATTTGGAAAATCATGAATCTGCTTTGTGATGTGGAAGCTGGAGCCTCGGTCCATGTGTTTATTACTGGAGACTCAGACTGGGTCCATGGGGTGATTAATTTAGACACAGGTAGTGTCCAGGAATTTCCTGCTGAAGGGATAGCCTGAGTCCATGGTAACACTGTGGAAACTATGGCCCATGCCCCTGGATTTCCTGCCAAATATTTATCATAGGTCCTTGAAATAAGTAGATCAGATACAGTCTGCATCGTCCAGAAAATTCCTGCTGGACACTGGGCCTGCATCCATGGTGTAATCACGTCAGATGCTGGCTGTGTGGAGGTAATGAATGCAGAATATTCAGCCTGGGTCCACAGTGCAACTCTGTCAGGTCCAGGATGTGTCCAGGGCTTTGTTGCTAGTAAGTAAAGCTTTGGTCCATGGTGTGACTATGGAAGCTATTGCCTCTGTCTGCGTATTTACCGCTAGCGATACAGCCTGTGTCCACAATGTTAATGTATTAGATGTAGGTAGTATCCAGGGATTTATGGTCAAGGATTTAGATTGGATCAGTCCTATGTATGTATCAAATGCAGACTGTTATCCTTGTATTTCATGCTGGATATTTAGATTGGGACCGTAATGTGGTTGTATTAGATGAAGGCTGTGCCCAGGCCTTTACTGTTGGAGACACAACCTGGGACCAAATTGCGACTGTGTAACCAACAGTCTGTATCCTGGGATTTAGTGCTGGAAGTTCAGCCTGGGTCCTGGTATAACTTTTGAGGTGACTACTGGTAGAAATGTAGTGTGAGTCCATGCTTTCAGTGTTATCATGCAGAGTTTGTGAAAAGAAAATTAATGGTGGAGTTACAGGCTGGGTATACAGTGTGAGTGTATCATCTAAAGTCATAGGCTGAGCACACAGTGTGAGAATATCATCTATAGGCTTTGCCCAGGGATTCACTACCGGAGATTCAGTCTGGGTCCATAGTATGACTATATCAGTCTCAGCCTGTAACAAAGGACTTGAGGCTGGAGATTCAGACTCTGTCCAGGTTACAATTAGAGAGATACACTGTATCATAGGATTTATAGTTGGAAATTCAGCCTGGTTCCAAGTGTTTACTGATGGATATTTTGCTTGGGTCCATACTTTCACTGCATCAGGTAGAGGCCGTAACCAGGAATTGATTGCGGGAGATTTTGTCTGCGTCCCTGTTATGACTGTATCAGCTACAGCCTCTCTCCTGGGGATTATTACTAGAGATGGAGCCATGTTGTGCAGTGTGACTATACCACTTATAGCCACTGTTAAGCAATTTATTGCTGCTAACATATCCTGGGTCCATGATATGACTATTTCAATTTTCGACTGTATCCTTGGATTTACTGTGACATAAACATGCTTAGCCAATGGTGTCACTCTATCAACTGGAGTGTATGTGCATGAATTGCTGATTTTAGAATGACCCTGGGTCCACAGTATGACAATTTCCCTGTTTCAAGCATTGTGGATGGATTTAATCCTACAGATTCAGCTAGGTTCAGTGGTATTGCTATATCAGGCATAGGCTGTGTGCAATCTTGTAATTTTGGAGATTCAGCCTTGGTCCACCATGTGAACACAGCAATTTCATATTGTTTCCCGAGATTTATAGCAGGTAATTTGACTTAGTTCCATAGTTTCATTGTAAAAGCTATTGCCTGTGCCAAATGCTTTAGTGCTGAAGATTCCGGTTGGGACCATGGTATGAGTGCATCTGATACAGATTGAATCCAAGGCTTCACAGTTAAAATTTCAAACTGAGTCCATGGTGTGAATGTGTCAGCTACAGGTTCTGTCCAGTAAACCACTGCTGGAGATACAGCCTGAGGCCATGGTATGTCTGTGTCATACATAGGTTGTGTCCAGAGATTTCCTGCTGGAGATTCAGACTGTGCCCATAGTGGGATAGTATCAGCCCAAGGCAGTATCCATGGGTATCTTGCTGTTAATTCAGCCTGGTTCCATAATGTGATGGCATCAGCTACGTATGTTTTCCAGGCATTTACTGATGGACATTCAACCTTGGTCCAAGGTACAACTATGGAAGGTATAGGCTGTTTCCATGGAATTACTGCTGGAGATACAGCCTGGGCCCATTCTGCAACTATGGAAGTTACAGCATCTGTCCGTGGATTTACTGTTGGAGACTCACCTTGTGTCTTCAGTATGATGTTATCAGATACCGGTAGTGTATAGAGATTTATTGCTGAAGGTTCATCGTGGACCCACGGTGTGATTGTATAAGATATATACTATGTCCATGGATTTGTTGCTAGAGACTCATCTTGAATCTATGGCATAGTACTATCGGCTACAGACTTTGCCCAGGGATTTATTACTGGAAATTTAGGCTTGGACCACAGCTTGTTTGCATCAGCTATTGTATGTGTCCATGACTTTACTGCTGGAGAATCATTCAGGATCCACTGTGTGACTACATAAGTTTCAGATGGTGTCCAAGCATTTCCTTCTATAAATTCAGCCTGGTTCCATGGTAGGACCATATCAGCTGTAGCCTTTGTCCAGGGATTTATTGCTGGAATTTCATCCTGAGTCCATGGTTGAGTCTTTCGGCATTCCATGGTATGAATATGTCATGTGGCCAGGGACTTACACCTAGAGTTTCAACCAGAATCCACATTGTGAGTATATCAGTTACAGACTGTGTTCAAGGATTTAATAATAGTGGTTCAGCCTGGATACACACTGTGATCATATGAGATAAAGGAGGATTTTATCCTTGAATTCATCACGAGTGATTCAGCAAGGATACCTAGTGAGACCACATCGGTTTCAAACTCTTTCCAGGAATGTATTACTGGAGACTCAGCCTGGGTCCACAGTGTTCCTTTGCCAGTATCAAACTGTATCCTGGAGTTTACTGCTGGCAAATAAACCATGGTCCACAGTGAGACTAGATTAAATTCAGATAAGAGCCAGGTGTTCACTGCTGAATACTCAGGCTGCAACTTTGTACAGGGATTTATTGGTGGCATTTCATCAAGGATCAATGGCGTGACAGTTTCAGCTATAGTTTTTGCCCAGGGATTCATTGTTGGAAATCTATCCTGGATCCATAGTGTGACTCTCTTATCTGTAGGCTCTGTCAAAGGTAATAAGGCTGGAAATTCATCTTGGTTCCAATGTGTGACTTTATCAGAGACAGAATATGTCCAGAGATTCACTGCTGGATAGTGAATAGTCCCCAGTATGATTGGATCAGTTTCAGACTGTCTCCAGGATGTTATTCCTTGAAATTCAGCCTTTGTCCATGTTGCAACTATATCTGCTAACATGTTTGTCCAGTAGTTTACTGCTGGAATTTCAGCCTGGGTCCACAGTGTGACTGTGTCAGTTTCAAATTGTGCCCAGGGAAATAATTCTTGAGACACTCCCTGTATCCATGGTGTTAATATACTAGCTTCATTTTGTACTGAGGGGTTGATTACACTGACATCTTTCTGAATCCAGGGTTTCAAAGTCTCAGCTTCAGGTTGGGTCAAGGATCTAACTTTACCATTTTCAACTTCACCACAGTGTCTAAATGCATAAGCTTCACGTTTTATTCAGTCTCTTAACTTATCAGCCACAGGTTGGTTCCAGAACCTCACTATTTCAATTTTGGACTGCCTCCTTTGGTGATCTGTCAGAGTTGCTGGTTCTCTCCCCTGTGTGACTGTCTCTGCTTGAGACTGAAACAAAAGTTTGATGATATCAGCCTCAGTGTGATTCCAAGGTCTACATATAGCACCTCCAGGTTGGGTCCAGGGTGCCACTGTTTGCATTTCTGTTTGGGCCAAGTACCTAACTGGATCTGTTTCTGCTTGGGTCCTGTGTTTTTCTTTACCTTCTTCAGTCTGGGTGCTGGCCCTCAGTATTTTAAATTTATGCTGAATCCAGGTTTTCATTCTTTCAGTTTTAGTTTGTAACCATGGTTTAATTGCATCAGCTTTCAGGTCAGTCAAGAGTCTTCCTGATTGAGTTTCTGGCTGGGTCCAAGTTTGGACTATATCTGTTGCAGGCTGACTCCAAGTTCTGATTATATCAACTTTAGAGTGAATTAAGGACTCCATTATATTCATAATAGGATGTACTAAGATACATGTCTGCATCAAGGGTTTGTGTATAACAGCTTTACGTTTATCCAATGGACTAATTTTGTCTATGTGATTTGAGGGCCTGATCATATCAGTTTTATGTTGGGTCCCAGACCTAATATTGTCACTTTTTGACTTAGCACATGAGTACGGTGTACCAATTATAGAAGAAATCCGGAACTGAGTTGACTCAGGTTCAGCGAGAATCCAGTATCCATCTATCTTTTCTATAGTTTCTTGGGACCCAAACAGATTCAAGACTGGCTGACACCATGGTTCAAAAATATGGGTTACTGTAGGATACTGATATCCACGTGCAGTGAGGGAAGAATGAGCCCATAATTCAATTTGATTAACTATGACAGGTACCTGTGGAATCAAATTGTAGTTTATTCTTTCAGCGCTAGGGTTAACTCTATCAGCTATGTGGCACATTTGGTATCTAATATTCTCTTCACTGGACTGAATCTGCATGACTGTTCCTGTTTCATAAGACACAAACTGTTTCCAAGTTTCAACTTCAGGAGTAATTTCTGGCCAGAGTCTAGTTATAAGTTGCCCACTAGATGAAACCTTAATAGATTGAACAGGAGACTGACCAGTATCTATCTTAGAAGGAACCTGAGACCCGTCTATGCCACTTGAAAACAAATTCCAGGATCCACCAGCATTAAATAATGGTAGAGTATGAAGCCTAATTATATTGTTAATATATTAATCAAGGATCTTGGCGAATCAGTCACAATTTGATATTTATAATTCAAAGTAGTTTTCTGAGGAAGATTCCAGGATATAGCTATACTAGCTGTTTGGCAGTTCTGGAGTACAGAAAAAAAAAGTAAGATTGAGAGGTATCCATTTCTGGGGTACTCCAGTGTTCAGCTATATCCAAATGATCCCATGGTTTAGCAACAGGAGAAATCCATGATTGTGCCATTGGGAATTTGCTAGCTGCGGAGAGGTGACCACTTTGAAAGTGTAATAGCCTATTGTCGTGAGAACAGTCTCTATTACTTGAACCAAAAAATACCGAACAACGATTCCTGTGCTTTCTGTTCACTGGGGAAATGCTTAATCTTCTCCTCCATGTTTGGACTGAGAATCCATGGGAGGCCAAAGTGGCAGAGCCTGTGTTAGAGCTAAGTGTGTTTTGTGCACCGTCTTCTACTGCAGGAGAAAAATAGCAGCGTAGAGAAGGAGTAGGACTCAGTGGCTTCTGGGATGCCTTGATAAGCCATCTCATCCAAGGTATGCATGGGGCTGTCCTGATGACAAGAACAGGGCCAATACAGGCTTCTGAGTTGTGACTGACCAAGCCTACCAGTTCCCAGTGACTGCCAAAGAGGCAAAGAACAGGACTACCTTGCTGTACCTGAATGAGTGGAAACAGAGATAAACAGATATATTTGAAATACATGTAGACAGATACTATAGATACATGAAATTATATATAATGCATAAATTACATATAATTAATACATATGTTTTAAGTATAACATATGTAGGTACATACATTGTATATGTTTATGAATACTTAATTTATAAATCAGTTATCTAGCTTGTATGGTTTATAAATAAATTATAGGATTTCTAAATTATATATATGAATTATACTTTTCAATCACATGTAAATTTCATGTTACTTAATGAACAGTAATAAATTTTGCATGCTACATACTTCAAGAGTTCTGCAAAACACTTAGGCATAAATAATTATAACTCTGGTTAAAAGAGTGAAATCATATAGTAGAGGGAATTTAGAGGAAAGTTCTAAACAATAAAAAATCCAGTCTATACTCAACTGCATTATCTGAATACTGCTTACATCCTTAGCCAAGTAAGTTTAGATGAAGCACAACTTATACAGTCATATGAAATGACTGTGTGCATCACCTCCACGGCCATTATGTTTGTTCAGACCATTGTCATTTGTTTGGTCTCTCTGCTTGCTTGATTCAGATACCCACCTGCACCTTACAGGTTGTTCTCCCATTAGCTAGCATTATACTCAGGGTAAAAGCAAAAGGATTTGTGTCTGATCTCACTTAAGAGTTTTCCTTTATTCATCTTGCCACATGATGGGAGTATGTCTACTTGCTTACTTCTAGTCTCAGGGTTATTTCAATGGTAATTTTATCTCCCAGCAATTCTCTCCCCGCAAATATCTGCATAGGTTAGTTCCCCATGGGTTTAGTCTTTGCTCAAGTAAAGTCTTTTTAAAGGCATGTAGCTCCAAAAGTACAGTTTTCACCGTCTTCCTTTCACGTATTAATTTATCAAAATATATTTTACCACTGAACACTTCACTTTTACATTATTTCTTGCCTTCATATAGTAAGCTTCATGGTAGTAAGCATACTTACATGTTTTTAAAATCAATAACCCTTATCACACACAAAATAAATGTTTAAACACTTAATATATTATGAACAAATGACCCCTCGTTGCTTTTGCTCTATATACTGGATCATTATGTTGAAATGTAAAGAGTATAAACTTCTTTAATAGACTGCTTAACAGATTCTTATATGTGATTTAATTTTTAAGGGTCATCTTGTCTACTGTCTTCCAGAAGAAAACTATGTTTTATTCTTTTAAAATATGTGAGTTTTGCCTTGAAATGTTTCTGCAGGAAAATTTTTCTGTGGCTCCTACTGACTAAAATAAACAGGTCTAATATCGTAACTTCAAATTATGGCTACAGCTAATTTTTCTGTTATCATGCCTTCTGTATCCCTTTTTACCAACTTTTTTCAAAAAACACATTTTCCTGTCCAAACATTATTTACATATTAAATGTTCTTCATATATCTGTAAAGCTTACTTCTATAAGAAAGAGCTGCTTTTCTTACAAAGCCCATTTTAAAAAATGTAATCAATGCAGACATGTAATGACTCATGTATTCAATATAGTCCTGCTGTTTGTGATACAGATTTCTACAGGATCTTTGACAATAATATCTCATAATTAATCATTGCACTATGCTATACACTTGATTTATTTCTTATCAAACAGTAAACTTCCAAACCACCAGGCTCAGGATTGGATTTTTCTGAGAACTAGGATGAGGCCTGTTTCCTGTAAGTACCCTATGAAGTTAGAATTCCCTGCCTGTACAGGTATTCTGTCTGTTTAATTGCAAGTTTCTTAATTACAGATTTTAGGATGGTTTTGTATTAGTCTTTTAAGCTGGGAAAATGTTCTCACAATGTTTGTTAGGAAAGAATATTGAAATGATTTAATATCCCTTCTCCATCATGAATTACATTTGTATTTTAAATAGTTTAACTGTGTGTGTGTGTGTGTGTGTGTGTGTGTGTGTGTGTGTGTGTCTGAGTGACTGAGTCTCTCTCTGTCCCCTAAGCTGGAGTACAATAGCAAGATCTGCTGGCATTACAGTTGTGTACCACCACACCCAACTAATTTTTGTAATTTTAGTAGAGACCATGTTGGTCAGGCTGGTTAAATTTTCTTCTAAGACCAAGTATGGTGGCATATGACAGTAATCCTATGCACTTTGGGAGGTTGAGGTCCAGGAGTTCAAGATGAGCCTAGGCAATGGCGAGACTCCACCACTACAGAAAAATAAATAATTAACTGGCTGTTGTGGCATGTATCTGTGGTTCCAGCTACTGGGAATGCTGAGATGGGAATATCACTTGAGCCTGGGATTTCAAGGCTACAGTGAGCTCTGATTATGTCACTGCACTCCAGCTTAGATGACAGAGTGAGACCCTGTGTAAAAACATAAATAAATAAATAAACAAATAATAATTATTTTATCTTCTTAATTGTGGCTATTTTATATACTAAATATTATCTTCTTCAAAAAGTACTACATGATATGCTATGTTAGGCTTTAAGAAGAAGGCCATTATATTCTTTTAAAAGGTGGTTCTTTGTAGACATGTGTTATTCATGACTAATTTTGTTGTGTTATGTTGGATCTTCATAACTGATAATAACTCCTCATAACTGCAGAGTTTCATTTTTATAACTTCTCAGTTTATCTTTATTTAATTGGATGGTATTTTTATTCTAACAAGCATGTCCAGGAAACTAACCATTACTCTGTTCTTCCCATTGTTTCTAAACACCTTTCTGTGTATTGTATTTATTCATTTTTGTTTTTTAGAAACATAGTCACCCAGACTGGAGTGAAGTGACAAGATCATGGTTTACTACAACCTCAAACTCCCAGGCTCAAGTAATTCTTTCACCTCAGCCTTCCAAGTTGCTGGAGCTACGGGCACACTTCAAATACCCAGGTACTTTTTTTCCCCTAGAGACAATGTCTTGCTGTGTTCACCAGGCTGGTCTGGAACTCATGGCCTCGAGTGATCCTCCTGCCTCAGTTTCCCAAAATGCAAGATTACAGGCATGGGCCACTGTAGCTTCAATGACCTTTTAAATAAGTTCCCTACTTCTCAATTTTTTAAAAAATCTCAGTTTTTAAGTGAAAATGCTTCTTCTTTATTTGTGATTAAAGAAAATACATGTCTTCATGCACGTTTGTAGCATTGTTAATATGTTTCCACAACCCCCCAACAATGCTAACTTTGCCTTTATATAGTACGTACCCAGCAGTTTTCTTGTGGCAGATTCCAGATACATAAATTATTATTTCTAGCCATGTGAATATGTTGATCATGGCAGAATGAGAGGTCTAGAAGCGTAACTGTCAACTTCTTGATATTGCTGCCAAAGTTACTGTGCTCTGAAGGAATAGAGTTGAGAAGGATATGAGATATGCATTATTCCATCAGGCAATTTGTAACATGGCTTTCCTATAAGATTTTATTGTACAGCTTTCAATTATGACAAATATTCCTGAGATAGTTCAAATTCTCTTTTCCTTCCATCTTATCTCATACAGGCTTACTTCATAGACTCTTAGATTTTGGCCAATCACTTTAAACCAAGTAATAGAATACAGAATACTTTCAATGCCTGACATTGTGACCTTACGTCCATTTTTACCTCTACAAAGTGGAGTAAATGGATTCAATTGCTTACAAGATTTTTATGAACTTCTGATTTTACTTTTCCATTAGTTTACCTGAATTATTTTAATGATGTAGAAAATATGACTCGTGGCTTACTCTGATATTGGTATACCCTGCAGTGTCTGTACAAGCAATTATAACATCTCTTCCAAACGATGTTATAAGTCTGAGAATCTTCCATTTCTTCATTTCTGAAAGGATATTGAAGAAGGGCCATTCCTATATCTCCCATTTCTGGATCTGTTCCAATTTGTGGATTAAAACGTGGGTGCAGCAGGTTTTGTGACCAAGTAAAATACCTTCCCAATCAATGACTTCTGAAATGTTAGAGTGCAAATGCTTCCTAATGCAATGGAAACATAAAGAATGCAATAAAAATTAAAATGAGAAAAGCATTTCATTTTACTTCAATTTAAACTTAAATGTTTGCTGTATATAATTTTTCTAGTCTGCACTTGGTTGGTCATGCCTGTAATCCCAGCACTTTGAGAGGCTGAAGAAGGCACGTAACTTCAGGTCGGGAGTTTGAGACCAGTCTGGAAAACATGTTGAAACCTCATCTCTACTAAAAATACAAAAAATGAAAAGAAAGAAAGCTAGGTCTAGTGGCATGCTCCTTTATCCCAGCTACTAGGGAGGCTCAAGCAAGAGAATCACTTGTACCTGGGGTGGTGGAGGTTATAGTAAGCTGAGATTGTGCTACTGCACTCCAGTCTGGATGACAAAGCAAGACTCTGTCTCAATAACAACAACAACAACAACAACAACAACAACAATAATAATAAACAAAATAAATTCAATAAATCCTTATTTAGCAATTTAATCCAACAAATTTCTACTGTATATCACTTTATGCTGGTGCTCTCTATTGTACACTGAATAGTGTTTAACTTGTAAAGCTTCAAACTTTGTTCTTACTACAATTTATTTTGTACTTTTTGTTTGTTTGTTTGTTTTTTAAGACGGGTTCTCTGTCACCCAGACTGGAATGCAGTGGCTTGATCGTGACTAACTATAGCCTTGACCTATCTGCTCAAGCAATCCTCCTACCTTAGTCTCTTAAGTAGCTGACACTACAGGCATATGTCACCAAAACTAGCTAATTTTTAAATAAATATTTTTTGAGACAATGACTTTCTGTGTTGTCTAGTTGGTCTTGAACTCCTGGACTCAAGTGATCCTCCCTCCTCAGCCTCCCAAGCAGCTAGCACCATAGATGTGTACAACCAAGCATGGTTAATTTAAATATATATAGATATAGATATAGATAGATATAGATAAGTTAAATTAATATATAATACATTAATATATATAAATAAAATATATATTTATACTGGTGCTCTCTATTGTGCACTGAATAGTGTTGAATTTGTAAAGCTTCAAGGTTCCTTCTTACTACAATTTATTTTGCACTTTTTGTTTCTTTGTTTGTTTGTTTTTTAAGACAGGTTCTCACTCTGTCACCCAGACTGGAGTACAGGGACTTGATCATGACTAACTGTAGCCTTGACATCTACATGTTGTGCAATCGTGGCTCAACATTTTATAAGTGTATTAAAAACCTCAATATTATACAAATATATATGTAAATATTACATATTATTTTTAATATTTTGAAAATATTGTTCAATATTTTCTTTTACTTTGCATTATTTTTTTGAGATAGTAGGGTCTCACTTCCATCACCCAGCTTGGAGTGCATTGGCATGATAATGGCTCAGTACAGCCTCAAGTTATCAGGCTCAGGTGATCCTCTCACCTACACCTTGAAAGGAGATGAAACAGGTTCTCAATCCACTTGCCCAGGCTCGAGCTCCGTGATAGAATCTTGATTCATTGCAACCGCTACCTCTCAGGTTCAAGCCATCTTCCTGACTCAACCTGTTGAGTATTTGTGAGTACAGGTGTGCACCCCCATCCAAGCTAATTTTTGAATTTTGGTAGAGATAGCATTTCACAATATTGCCCAGGCTGGTCTCAAACATCTGGGCTCAAACAATCCTCATTCCCTGACCTCCCAACATACTGGGATTGCAGGCATGAGTCACCATGCCTGACCTAATGTTTTCTAAAGAAGACCAAAGTCCCTTTCATGTACTGAAATCCAATGCAAATATAGTTAGTAATGATGACACAGATCTAAAAAGTAAAAATAGGTGTGATTCCCTGCTCATGGTTCTACATACTTACAGTTTAGCCAGACAGCTGGCTGTAGAGAGGATCCACCAGTGACTCAGAATCAATGGATTCAGCCATGGACACTAACCATGAGATGTTGCTGGGTGCTGATAATGGGGCAATCATTGGGGTCAATGAGTATAAACACTGCTTTTGAGAATAAAGTACTGTAAAGGGTAGGTGGAAAGGTAAATATAACATGAAAAAAGAATATCTTTTCAAAGAATCATATCAGAACGATATAGAGAAGGATGATAAGTAAAGAAAAACACATTCAAAATGTAGAATTAGGTGAAATAGAACTATTAGAAATAGTAAATGACATAAATAACACAGACATATTTTAAAAGGAAAATATTTTAAAGACTAACGAAAACAACAACAACAAAATTAAATACCAAGATGAACAAGTCATAGCAAAGAGACTTAATTGAGAAAAGAAACTTCCAAATATCTGTAACTTACCACCAGAACAGTGAAGAAACAATCCCCAAAATTGGTAGAAGAAACACAGGCCTGGCATGTTGGCTCAAGTGTGTGTGAATAGAAGATAGGTTGTAGGAAGCTACCTATGAAGGTAGAGATTGAAATGGCAGGATACAGAACGTCTGACATCACAAGAGGTCTTTGTGAGATAACTACCTTCCATTATGACCAAGCAAGTGTAACTTTTTTGTTAGTTTAGTGTTAACCATTAATTTTGGAGTAGAGACATATAAAATTCCAGTCCCACACCTTGTAAAAAATTTAATGTCTATTTTGTGTTGGTATGTAGCTTTTTTTTTTTTTTTTTTTTTTTGGATACAATTGCCATCCATGATGGTGTGCAATTGTTTAATATTGGCTCACTGCCACTTCTGCCTCCGGAGTTCAAGACCTTCTTCTATCTTGGCCTCCTGAATAGTTGGGATTATGGGCACACACCAGCACACCTGGCTAATTTTTATATTTCAGTAAAGACAGGGTTTCACAATGTTACATAGGTTTCATCATCCTACTGCCTCCACCTCCCAAAGGGCTGGGATTACACATATGAGCCACCATGCCCAGCCAACATATAGAATTCTTTATCCATCAAATATTACTTAGTAATTAAATACGGTTAATCTACATTATTTGACATATTTTCTGACAGAAGTTAAGGAAGTATTTACAATTATTTTAAATAACCCACAAATCAATATAAAAAACCATAGCACATTTCACTCAGATATCTGTTGACCTACTGACATTATCATATCCCAACTCTGAAACACTCGCCTTATAAATGTACAGAAAATATCTCAAGACAAATTATCTGGCTTTTCTCTAATGGCAATCTGAAGCAAAGAGCTACATTTCAGTAAATATTTACCAAGCCTCTCAAATGAAGTGTGCTATATGTTAGAGACATATGTGACGAGAACCAGCCTTTGCTCTCAGGGAGTTCTCAAGGCGGGAAAGAACAATTAATATATAGTAAGGGTAGTTTCTACTAAAGAAAATAGAAAAGCTAAAATCAATTATACATGAATAAATTTATATACCATGTTATCTATATAAGCTATGAGATAACAGAGAAGGCATATTAGGCAGAGTAGTGGTTTTACCCTAGACTCAAATTTATTCCATCATTCCACTCAACAATTATAGTACTTTAGTTTCAACATCAACATGACTCGCTGTACCTGTCTTTATGTCCTTGTTCAAAATAGCAAAAAAAGACCAAAGAAAATAGGGGATTTTCTTTGAGACAGTGTCTTACTCTGCAGCCCAGGCAGGAGTGCGGAGGTGTGATCTCATCCCACTCTAACCTCCGCCCCCAGGTTCAAGTGATTCTCATGCCTCGGCCTCCTCAGTAGCTGAGATTACAGGTGCACACTACCACTCCTGGCTAATTTCTGTATTTTTAATGGAGGCAGGCTTTCACCATGTTGGCCAGGATAATCTCAGATTCCTGACATCAAGTGATCCACCCATCTCGGCCTCCCAAAATGCTGGGGTTACAGGCGTGAGTGAGCCGCCATGCTCAGCTGGAAATCTTGCACCCATAAACTGAGCAAAACTTACTAAAAGGCCTCCTACAGGTTGGGCACAGTGGCTTATCCCCATAATCTCAGCACTTTATAAGAGAATGAGACAGGCAGATCATTTGGGTTCAGAAGTCTGACACCAGCCTGGGAAGTACGGTGAAACCCCATCGCTGCCTAGAAATACAAAAACTAGGCAGGCATGGTGGTGAGTGCCTGTAATCCCAACTTCTCTGGGAAGCTGAGGCAGAGAATCACTTGAATTCTGGAGGCAGAGGTTGTTGAGTGAGCTGGGATCCTGCCACTGCACTCCAGCCTGGGCCACAGAGTGAGACTCTGTCTCAGAAGGAGAAAAAAAAAAGCCTCCCATAAAAGTATCAACACATAGACTTGGCTTTAGTTATTTCACTGATTTCCCCTCTTTCTTTGTTTTTACTATGTGAAAGGCAGTACTGTTAATGATCTAGGCTTTATATAATTCTCAAAAATATTTAGGTAACACATTTGTAAACCAAGTGCCAAATGTTAGATAAGCTGAATGTTATGATAGTGAATAATGGCAAATAATAAAAAATCTATTAAACTAATCATTGAATTTGTATCTGAAAAATAAAGCCAACATAATGGGACAAGTAAAATAATGTTCAAGACTCTCTGGATAACATGTTTGGGGACCCGTGTGAGGAAGCAAAATATGCAGTATTCAATTTATTGGGGTAAAGTTAGTGCAAATAACATAAGAAAGCAAGAAAAAGGGGAAGCAGTGTAAGGTTCGAGTGGAACGTATATACTCTGTACAAGTGTGTGGACACACAAGATGCTGTCTTCTTGCAGCAGTAGTCTTGGGTTTTTAAGTATCCTAAAAGATATTTGAATAAAATCTCAAGGACTGAATGACATCAGCATGATGGCAGACTAGGAGCTCCAGACTCCTATGTAACAGCAAAAAAAAAGTGAACAGATTGGCTACACTGTACCTTTGCTTGGAGGTAGGAGCTCTATGATTCAGTCAGTCATCTGCGGTAACCAAATAGCGTATAACAACAACAACATAAAATACACACTCAGAAAAGTAAGCAATCCACGGCATTTTTGCTCACCCTTGTTCTTCCTTTCTGATTTGACTCATGTAGCAGTGACGATTTTTGGGAGAAAACCACTCATTTTCTACTCCTTCCTCAGGATGAAAGGAAAAGAATTCAACTTGTTTGTAACATATGGTCTAAATGAAGGCTAGGAAAGAGACTAGTTTCTGTCTTGCCTGACTTAAGTGTCAGAAGACAATTGTTATTTGATACGTTGGTGGAGGCCAGTGAAATAAATGACAAGTGCTTTGCAACATGTAAAAACTGTTTGACAATGGGAGCAAAATAGTGGGAACACGTAGACACAGGGAGGAGAACAACACAAACTGGGGCCTGTGTGGGGTGAGTAGGACAAGACGGAGCATCAAGATAAATAGTTAATGCCTGAGGGACTTAATACCTAGGTGCAGGGAAGGTAGCATTACAGGAATGAGACTCTTAGGGGTATAAGCTCTTTAAAACCAGCCATGAGTATAGGGCAGTAGGGGAAGAAAAAAACATACACAGACTTAGTGAAGACACATACTTGGAAATAGCCTGAGAAATCCCCGACTTAACACCATAATAATTCTCACAGCAAGTCTACAGTTACAAGAGGCAGCTGTTTCTTCTTCTGAAATACCCTGTTCCCAACAAGAGAATAATGCACACAAAGACAGAGGTAAATATGGCTAACTCAAAGGAAACATAAGACTCCAGAAACCATTGCTAATGAAACAGAGGATTGAGAGTTACCTAACCAAAACATTATTTTTAAACTTGTATTTACATTATGTATGTGTATAGAACTGTATATATTTAAAATGTAGAATATGAGGCTTGTATTATACATTGTGGAATGTAGACCAGAGCCAAGCAAATGAACATATCCATCATCTTGCATGTGTTACCCCCAGTTATATGGTAAAATCTTAGTACATCCACCGTTTTCAAACGTATCATATACAGTACGATACTATTGTCCTCATACTGCATCTCAGATCTCCAGACTTATTCTAAATATATGCAAGTTTGTTCCATTTAACCTATAAGTTCTCATTTTATCCCCATATTCATGACCCATATAATCAACATTTTGTGTATGTATATTCAATTTCTTTTTGTTTGTTTTATTTTCCGCATAGATGTGAAATGACAAGTTATTTTGCTTTCTGTAACTTTATTTCACTTAGCATGATTTTCACCAGGTTCATTCATGTTGTCACAAATGACCGACACTCAACTTTAAAGGCTAGATAATACTCTACTGTGGATATGTGTGCTTGTCTTTTGTGACTATACCCAGCAAAAGGATTGCAGGATCCTGTGTTAGTTCTATTTTCAGATTTCTGTAAGGAGCCTGCATACCATTTTCCCAAGTTGCTGTGCTAATTTACCTTCTTTCCAACAGTAAGCAATGGCTTACTGTTCTCTACATCCCCATCATGTATTGCCTTTTGATAATATCCATGCTACCAGGTATGAAGTGAGGTAGCCCTGAGGGTTTACATTATATTTCCCCGATTGTTAGTGATGTTGAATATCTTTCATATACATGTTGGTCATTTATATATCTTCTTTGAAAGAGCTCTATTCAAGTCAATTCTTTTCTAAATTTTTATTTTATTCTTTGCTATCAAGTTTTCTGAGTTTCCCATGCATTTTGGATATTAACCTCTTATGACATATATGTTGGTAAACATTAGCTTCCTGTCTGTAGGCATTCTTTCCATCCTGTTGACTGTTTCCTTTTGCTGAATGTATCCTCCCACAAAACTTGTGTTTGAAGTTAAGTTCCAATGTAATAATACTAAGAGATGGGGTCTTTTGCAGGTAGTTGAGTCATGAGAGCAGCCTCATGAATGATTTTATAATAGTATAAAATGGTTAGTTGGAACTAGCTAGGCTGGTTTTGCACTTCTGTTGTTTCCACCATATGAAGACAGGGTAAATGTCTTTGGAACATCCTCTTTGGAAGATACAGCAACAAGCAAGTGGCCATCTTGTAAACAACAACCCTCATCAGATGACAACCTGTGTTACTGTTTAGTATGTAAATTAATACAACCACTATGGAAAACATATGGAAATTTATTAGATAGCTGAAAACAGAACTATTATTTCACTCAAAATCTCACTACTGGATATCTGCCCAAAGAAAAATAATTCGTTGTATCTGAAAGACATCTGAACTTGTATGTTTATTGCAGCACTAGTTACAGTAAAAAGTCATGGAACTAACCTAAGTGTCCACCAACAGAGGAGTGGGTAAAGACAATATGGAGTATATACTCATCATGAAATCCTATGCATTCATGAAGAAGAATGAAATCACATTCTTTGCAGCACATGGATAGAATGGGAAGCTACATAGTCTTAAGTGACACAATTCAGAATCCCAGTCAAAATGTGTGTTCTCACTAATAAGTGGGTGCTAAATAATATGTACACCTGAACATACAGAGTGGTGTAACAGACACCGAAGACTCAGAAAAGTAGGAGGAAGGGAGAAGGATAAATGATGAGAAACTACTGAACTGATGTATACAAAACTTGTGATGGTTACAGGAAAACCTCAGACATCATCACTACACAGTATACATAACAAAACTGTACTTGTGTCTCCTAAATATATACAATGATTATGAACCCATATACTTTTAATTAATTAATTAACATGGTCACATACCACAACAAACTGGAATATATAGTATGATGTAGGGACGGTACGACATGTGCAAACCAGTCCATCTCCTATAACATAGTAACATAATTTACAGTATAATTATATGATCATCTGAATAGATGGAGAAAAATCGTTTACCAAAATTTAACCCTGTTTTATAATACAAACTCTTAATTTGGTTATAGAAGAAAGTTACCTTAACATAATAAAAGCCATATGTCATAAGCTCAGAGCTTCATCATACTCAGTGATGAAAAGTTGAAATATGTTTCTCTAAGGTAAGGAAAAGACAAGAATGTCAATGATCATTACTTCCATTCAACACAGGAATATGAAGTTTTAAAGTGAGCTATAAAGTAAGAAAAATAGATGAAAAACTGATCACAGTGAACCATGCCTACAATCCCATCTCTTTAGGAGCCCAAAGCAGAAGGATTGCTTGAAGCCAGAAGTTTGAGACCAGGCTAGGCAATAAAATGAGACACCATCTCTACAAAAAATTAATAAATATGCCGTGTACAGTGGTGTTGCACTTGCAGTCCTAGCTACTCAAGAGGCTGAGATGGGGGAAGCTCTTGAGCCTAGAAGTTAAGGGCTGTGGTGAACTATGATTTTGTCACTTTACTGAAGTGTGGACAACAGAGTGAAAACTTCTCTCAATTAAACAATAAAATAAAATACATTCAAATAAGAAAAGAAGAAAAACATCTAATTGCTGACTGATTTATGCATAGAAAATCCTGGAGACTCCATATAACCTTTTAAAACTACTCAGCAGGGCCGGTTGCATTGGTTCACGCCTGTAATCCCAGTAATTTGAGAGGTTAAGGTGGGAGGATTCCTTGAGGTTAGAAGTTTGAGACCAGCCTGGGCAACACAATGAGACCCCATTTCTGTTTTAAAAAGACTAATACATTTAGTTTGTTACAAGACACCACCAGTTCAGTATAAGTAAACAGTTGCTTTTCTATGCACTAAAAATAAATCATCCAGAAACAAAACAAAACAAAAAACAAAATCCAGTTTACGCAGAAGTTGACAAGCAGGATTTAATTAAACTAAACGGTTTTTGCACATCAAAAAAAAAATCCATCAATGGAGAAACATACAGTGTATGAAATGGGAGAAAAGGTTTGCAAATAATGCATCCAACAAAGGTCTAATCTGATAATCTATAAGAAACATAAATTAAGAAAAAAAAATACAAACAATCCTAATAAAAAGTGAGCAAAGGTCATCAACATAGAGACTTTTAAAAGAAGACATAGGCAGCCAACGACATATGAAAAATAGTCAGATTCACTAATCATTAGATAAATGAAAATAAAAACCATGATGAGATACCATCTTATAAAAGTCAGGCAATCGTTTAAAAGTCAAAAAAATAACAGAAGGTAGCAAATTTGCAAATAAAAGGGAACATTTATGAATTCCTAATGGCAATATAAATTAGTTTACTTATTGTGGAAAGCAGTCTGATGATTTCTCAAATAAAACAGAATTACCAAGTGGCCCAGCAAGGCCATTTTTTGTGTAGACCCAAAAACAAGTACAGATCATTCTACCACAATAAAGACATGCATGTGGATATTTACTGCAGCACTATTCACAATTGCAAAGACATACAATAAGTATGTCTATATAATAGACATATAATAAGTATGTCTAAATCCCCATCAGTGATAGAATGGATAAAGAAAATGTACATATACACAAAAGTCTACTACGCATGACCTTTACATTCTTGTGGATAGAGCAAAAGGCTTTTATCCTAAGCTAGCTAACATGGGGACATAAAACCAAATATCACATGTTCTCACTTATAAGTAGGAGCTAAATATTGAGTGTACATGGATACAAATAAAGGAAGACACATGGGGTTTACTTGGGCATGGGAGGTGGGAGAAGGGAGAAGATAGCAATAAATGCCTATTAGGTATTATGCTTAATTTCTGCGTGATAAAATGATCTGTACACCAAACCACAATGATTTGAAATTTGCTTATGTAACCTGTTTAACAAACCTACACATGAACCCCTGTACCTAAAATGAAAGTTTAAAACAGTAGAAACAAATAACTACATATTAATAATTTAAAAAAGGAAATTCCATTTATAATATTATTGAGTAACATAAAACATTTAGGAATACATTTAACAACCAAAGTTAAAGATATGTATGGTGAAAATATAAATAAAGAAATAAACTCAAACATGAATACAGGGAAATATATATTCATGGGTAGGAGTAATATTAATATTGTTAAAATTTCTATTATCTACAAGTCCAGTGAACTCCCAGGATCATTAAGCTTAGGATCACCTGAGACAGGGAGGCTGAGGCTGCAGTGAGGCTTGATTGTGCCAGTGCACGCCAGCATGGTCCACAGAGTGAAACGCTGTCTCAAAGACAAAACAAACATGCAAACAAACAAACAAACAAACAAAAAACACTCATTTTCATGATCAGTAATTTTGAGAAGGCAGAATACAAATCCCACACAAAGGAACTGAAGTGTGACCATGTGGCTGTCTGGCAGTCTCTAAATTATACTGCAGTGGATAAAAAATACAAGTTGTTCACAATTGTCCCTTTTATGTTCTGGGGCAATAAACAGAAAAAAATTAACTCTAAGATAAATGAAATGGAGCTAAGATCTTTACTTCTTGTAGTGTGAGTGGAATAGCTTTATGATCCACTAAGTTGGTATGTTTATCAGCCACCAAATTTATTTTTACTTAACAGTTTTGTCAGAAGTATGACTTCAATTTTTAAGTATGTCTTTTTCTTTGGTATTAACAAAGCATCTGAAAGGCCAGACACCTGTTATTTATTTATTTTTTGTAACACAGGGTCTTTCTCTGTCACTGAAGCTAGAGAGCAGTGACATGATGTCTGCTCACTGCAGCATTGACCTTCCAGGTTCAAGCTATTCTTTCACCTCAACCTCTGGAGAAATCAGAACTACAGGTGTACAATACCATCCTTGGTTATTTTGTCGTTGTTGAGATGATGTCTCACTCTATTGCCCAGCCTTGTCTCAAAGTTTTGAGTTCAAGTGATATGCCCACCTCAGACTCCCA
The DNA here is from genome assembly GCA_963574635.1 of Cheracebus regulus. NCBI lineage: Eukaryota > Metazoa > Chordata > Mammalia > Primates > Pitheciidae > Cheracebus > Cheracebus regulus. The sequence continues at coordinate 39,161 of CAUYQU010061675.1, forward strand.
AAGTGCAGGAGTCACTGTACCCAGCCAGGTTTTCTTTTTGAATCGGTGCCCCACATATTGTCATTGCATCCTCTGTCTACAACATACTGAAATCATGTGCTATGCTGAAAGCATATCACTGCTGCATAGATGCTAATCCTTTGGTGGTTGTGAGACCCAGAAATCAAATACAGAAGCTGACTTATGTTATATAATGCTTTGAAAATCTGGTACAGTCTTATGTTACATAATGCTTTGAAAATCTGAAGTGGCCTATAGTGCCTAGAAATTTCCCTTCTGAGGTTTAGAGACATAAAACATCAACAAAGGCTAAAATCTAGATGTGCAAAGAGGATTTCTCAAGGGTCATTGTGGGAATCATGGAGCTTGAATGGTCTCAATTCAAGCTTTTTGTATTTTAATCAGACAAATAATTGAAATTTTCAAAGAAGGTAGGTTGTGAGGAGTAAGCAGATTAATTTCATAAAAAGCTAAAAAATGTTGACTGTTTTCAATTAGGAAAGATGTCCTAATTGTCCTAATTGCATGCTACATGAAGTGCATTTTTGAGACAAGATGACTAAGGCAGTTCTCATGATTCAGGTAATTAGGAAGCTGTAAACTACGTGTGTAGAAAAGGGACTTATTCCGGGAATGCCATGTGCTTTTACAGCAAAAATGATAACTATCTGAAGTGATGCACATGTTAATTCGTTAGAGTTATCCACTGTAGAATGTGCATATTGTCTCATCTTTTCGGAAGCCATGAGGAGTTAGTTCCAGGATACACATGGATACCAAAATTCAAAGATACTCTCGTCTCTTATATAAAATGACATAGTATTTGCACATAACCTACACATATCTACCTCAATACTTTAAGTTACGACGAGATTACTAATAATATCTTACAAATTGTCAATGTTATATGATAGTTATAACACCATATTTAACTTACATTATGCATATTGTCATATTGTATTTTTTCCCAAATATATTTTTAATTTAAAATTGATTGATCCTGTGGAGGCAGAAATTCAATTTCTCAGAAACAAACATCATGTCTGAAATCTTTGGGCACCAATGTCCAGTTTCCTGGAAGATATTTTTTCCATAGATAGGGGCTTAGGGGTATGGCTTCAGGATGGGACTGTTCCACCTCCGATTATCCTCAGGCATTACATTCTCATAAGGAGAGAGCTACGTAGATCCCTTGAATACTAAGTTCACAGTAGGGCTCCAGCAACTGTGAGAATCCAGTGCCTCCACTGATCTTACAAGAGGCGAGGTTTAGGAGGTAATTGGAGTGGTTCAACACCTGCTCTGTAGCTGGGGTCCTAACAGGCCACAAACTGTACCTGTTTGATACCAGGGTTTGAGGGTCCCTACTAGCAGAGCATGGTGGGTCACATCTGTAACCCCAGCACTTTGGAAGGCCAAGGAGGGTAGATTGCTTAAGTCCAAGAATTCAAGACCACCTAGGCAAGATGGTGCAACCCTCTCTTTACCAAGAATACAAACAACTAGCCAGGAGAGGTGGCATGCACCTGTGGTCTCAGCTACAGATGACTGGGATGGGAGAACCCCTACAACCTGGGAAGTGGAGGCTGTAGTGGGTCACGATCGGACCACTGCACTTCAGCCTGGGCGACAAAGCAAGAACCTGCCTCAAAAACAAATAAACAAACAAATAAATAAATAAAAATTTATTTCAAAAATACTATTCGACAATTTTAAAAATAAATTTAAAAAAGAATTTTTCCACCTAAGAATCTGGAAGTATACTAAAATTAGAAAGCAAATGTATTTGTTTTCTTTTACACAAATTTTCTTTTTTATTATATGAAGAGATAAGGATGGCTAACCGGGATTTAGTGGAAGACAGGCAAGTGCATGTGTGGCTAGGAGGCAAAATAGGCTGCTTTAAGTTTTTCTCTCTGGAGTCATCCAATTCTCAAAAGAACTGGCTGCTTAAGGGAGAATTTTCTGAAACTTTGTGTGTTATTGGATTGTTCAAATATTTGGTGCAATATAGACTTTAGACAACCCTCGTTCATCTCTTTACCTTTCTCTCAACTTATTAATATTTAAGGAACCAGGTTGTTTGACCTCTGTTGGCCTCCGTGGTTTGAATTTTGCTTCTACAGCTATCCCTGCAGTATTATTCATTATGTTCTTCTCTCCATTATATTTCCTCACAATAGTCAAATTTATTGATTTTTCTTTGATTTGCAAATTATTCTAAAGTGCTGGTTGTTGTTTTATTTTCAAACACATAGTGCCCATTTGTCACTCTTTGTGTGTACCAAATAATTCTGGTAACCATGCTTGTATAATTCTATTTAATATCCGGTAGGCGAGACATTCCTCAAGGTATCAATATGTATAAATACATATATACTTTATAAACAGTTATATATAAATATAAATACATATATAAGTTATGCTTATAATTCTAGTCACATTCATATTATTTTCATATTTTGTTACTTACAAACATGTTAAAGTGACATTATAGCATCATCTTCAATTACACAAGTTATGTTTCGAAGTCTTAAGACATTTACAATTTCCTTCTTCAGTTTTCAAGCACACAGAAAAAAGTTTTAATCTGTATAATGAGGATAAGATAACATCACAGAGTTTTGGCAATAAATCACACACACACACACACACACACACACACAAGTACTTTATACCATAGTCACAACATGGTAAGCATTTATTAGGTTTTTATTTGACCACTCGGTCTGCAGTATTTATTCCCATTAAAGAAGTGGCTTTGTTTCTAATTTATTATGACTGATATTGCCCTTAATATGCATAAGCTTCTTGCATGATGTTTTTATGAGTTATATTTCTAAAAGGAATTGGCACATTTAACTTTTCCCATCTGAGTTTTATGGAAGTTGAAATAATACATAAATAATTTTACCAGCTATTGTGGCTCACACCTGCCATCCCAGTACTTTTGGAGGCTGAAGTCATAGGATTTTGGAGGTTGACACCGGATGATTACTGGAGTCAAATGTTTGACACCAATGTAGAAATATAGTGAGACTCTATCTCTACAAAAACAGTTTTTATATTAATTTCTTTATTTATTTTTGAGATAAGAGTCTCACTCTGTCACCTCAGGCTGGTGTGCAGTGGTGCAATCTTGGCTCATTGCAACCTCCGCTTCCTGGGTTCAAGTGATTATCCTGTCTCAGCCTCCCAAATAGCTAGGATTACAGGCTCACACCACCACTCCTGGTTACTTTTTGTATTTTTAATAGATACGGAGTTTTGCTGTGTTGGCCAGTTTAGTCTCGAATCCCTGACCTCTAGTAATCTACACACCCTGGCTGCCCAAAGTGTTATGATTACAGGTGTGAGCCACCACACTCAGCTAAGCAACAATTTTTAAAATACAATTAACCAGGAATAGTGATACATTCCTTTAGTCTTAACTATGGAAAAGTAAAGGAAGAGAATATGATGGCACTACTGCACTACAGCCTAGAAGAATGAAAGAACACATGAAAAGATGAGAAAAGAAAGAAGAAAGCAAGGCATGCAGGGAGGGAGGGAGGAAGGGAGTGAAGGAAGGGGAAAAAAAGGAAGGAAGGGAGGGAGGGAGGGAGGGAGGGAGAAGGGAGGGAAAAAGGAAGAAGTTATGCATCAGTAATGTGGTTGCTCTTAAGGACATTTTTCAAATTTATTCCCTAGAATTCACTACATACTGATTCGGTTTGTTTTGTTTTGTTTTGTTTTTGACCCAGGGGTGTGTTGTATCACCCATTCCAGAGTGCAGTGCCATGAACTTGGCTTACTGCAAACTCCACCTCCCATGTTGAAGGAATTCTCCCAACTCACAACCTGTGTGTGGGACCAGACCTACACCACCACTCACAGCTGATTGTGTCTGTGTGTGTGTGTGTGTGTGTGTGTGTGTGTGTGTGTGCATGTGCGTGTGCATGTGTGTGTGTCTGTGTGTGTATTTTTGTAAAACAGAGGGTTTCGGCATTTTCCCGAGGCTGGTCTCGAACTCCTGGTCTCAAGTCATCTCCCCACCTTGGCCTTCCAAAGTGCTGGTATTACAGGCATGAGCCACGAAGCTGGGCCTCCTTATGGTCTTTATTTCTTTCCAAATAATCCTTGATAAATCATGTTTTATGGAAACTATTTGTCATCTTATCTTCCACATCACTATGATAATAGTGCAAACAACTTCTTATAATTCTTTTGTTATTTCTCTTGATAAATTATATTCTCGTTTTTTATTATTCCAGTGTGTATGTGTACGTGAATATATGTGCGTACTGATTCACGTGTTTCTTCATTTCTTTCTCTTCCTTGTTTAGGATTATATAACTGTAAATATACACTTATATAATTAAACTATTGGACATTTTTCTTGATGCAAAACATCCAAAGCAACAGAACTTAATTTAAAGTATGTTTTCTAAGGTTTTTTTTAACCGTGTTAAAAATGATGGCACATTTATTGCTACATAAATGTTATGTGTATGTTGTGTTTTCAGTTACAGTGACATAAAAAATTTGAAATTCTTGCTTCTGGTTGAAAATTTTATCAATACCTTGAATTTGACACAGGTTACAAATCTTCTGTAAACCAACAATAGAAACTAGAGTACAAGATGAGAAGCAATCCTTCTCCTACAAATAGATCTTACAAAACTCTATAGGCACTACACAGTATGCTAGAATCCTACTATAGATTTAAAATGCTATTGTAAATTTCTGATATTAATGAACAGCTTATGGCAAATGACCCTGCATTTTTACTACCTAATATAATAAAAGGAAGTAAGAAACTTTTTACTATTTTTTTTGTTTTCAATACATAGAAATGGTAATAGTTACAATTCCAGAAATTTTCTTACAAGATTATTGTATAAAAGATTAGCTAAAGTCAAAAATAAGCCAAATATTTTTTTCTTTCTCTTTTATGAAGAAAAGCTTCTGGGCATACTGTAAAGTCTAATATAGCGAAAAAGACAACAAACTCCAAAAAGGGCCAGGCAGTAGGATTTAAAAATCCCAGTTAGGTTATGGTCACAGATGGTCTTCGCTTACCACTGTAAGGTAAATGTACAAAGCAAACAGGGCTGCATGGAGGAGGCCAAACTGTGACCTTAAACTACTCAGAGTCAGATCAGATGTAACACCCACAAAGAGAAAATAAAAGTAAACTAAATACGAGAGCAAGAGAAATACTATATGCAGTAATATTTTTCTATTTCATGAAAAACACTATTCATATGGCAAAAGGATAGGAGAGGGCAACAAAAGACTTTCCCCCATCCCTTTTTTTTTTTTTAACCACGTCAGTAATCCCAGCACTTTGGGACAACTTTTCCCTTTTTAAGACAGTAATAGGTATGCCAGGGTATGTTCACTTACACGTCATAAGCAACAATTTCTGTTTAGATGATTAACACTGAAATGAAGAACAAGTCCACAGGTAGAGTCTGACATAATTGGAGAATATATGCAAATTAAAGTAATCAAAAAGTTCACTAACTTGACCCATATCTGATTTGTTAGGAATCACCCTGATTAGAGTATCAGAAGTTATGTCTTCTTCTTCTTCTTCTTCTTCTTCTTCTTCTTCTTCTTCTTCTTCTTCTTCTTTCTTCTTCCTCTTCTTCTTCTTCTTCTTCTTCTTCTTCTTCCTTTCTCCTTCTCCTTCTCCTTCTCCTTCTTCTTCTTCTTCTTCTTCTTCTTCTTCTTCTTCTCCTTCTTCTCCTTCTTCTCCTTCTTCTTCTTCTTTCTTCTTCTCCTCTTCCTCCTCATCCTCCTCCTCCTCCTCCTCCTCCTACTCCAACTACTACTTCTTGTTATTATTCTTTCTTCTTATTCTTCTTATCCTTCTCCTACTCCTCCTCCTCCTTCTCCTCCTCCTTCTTCTTCTTCTTCTTCTTCTTCTTTCTTCTTTCTTCTTCTTCTTCTTCCTCTTTCTCCTTCTTCT
>CAUYQU010061676.1:0-47490 GCA_963574635.1 Cheracebus regulus
GAATGATTAAATATATATTCTTTCTTCCAAGATTAATTTATGTCATTGTCAATTGCAGTATTGCATTCATTTCTATTGCCATGTAGTGTCATATGTTCACCCAAAGACATGCACACAAATGTTTATAGCAATATAATACTATTCATAATAATTCCAAAGTGAAAGCAATCTAAATGTCTATCAACAGTAGAATGGAGCTGGGAGTAGCAGCTCATGCCTCTCATCTCAGCACTTTGGGAGACTGAGGCAAGAGGATCACTTGAACCTAGGGGATGGAGACCATTCTGGGCAGCATGGTGAAACTCTGTCTGTATAAAAAAGAAATACGAAAATTGGACAGATGTGGTGGCATGCCCAGTCGTCACAGCCTCTCAGGGGCTGACGCAGGAGGATTGCTTGAGCCTGAGAAGTCAAGGCTGCAGTGAGCTGAGTCATGACCACATCACTGCACTCCAGCCTGGGTGACAGAGCAAGCCATTGTTTCAGAAAAAAAATAAAATAAAAACAGTAGAATGGATATGGACATGCTTACAATGGGGTAACATTGGATTAACTTGTAAACTGAAAACATGAAGTTGAAAAGGCATTTAATACACCTAACCTACCAAACATCAAAGCTTAGCTTAGCCTACCTTGAGTGTGCTCCGACACTTACATTAGCCTACAATTGGCCAAAATCATGTAACACAAAGCCTATTTATAATAAAATGTCAAATATCTTGTGTAATTTATTGAATGGTTAGTATTGTTTTTACTAAATGCATATCACTTTTGCACCATTGTAAAGTTAAAAAATCATAAGGCAAGCTATCATAAGTCAGGGACCACATATATACATTCCGGTTCACTCATGACTACATTTTAACATGCAGAATTAAAGTTTAAAGTTAACCAATATTATTAATTATTAATTATTAGCTGTCCCTAATTAATATGAGGATTTGAGGACAGCTTAAAGCTTTCATGTTATTAAGGCCTAAAATTTTAGTTTCACATTTGTTTAAATCCATTCCCCTTGGTCATTATTATTTTTTTAACAGATATAAAGTATTTAGATTTAATAATATGTTTACCAATTTCTACGCTGCTTGAACATCTTGTTTTCCACCTCTTGCTTTCCTTTCAGAATAAATTTTCTTTTTGCTAAGGTATAATCTTTTATAATTCTCTTAGCAAAGAACTGGGTAAATGCAGTTTTTTTATGTCTGAAAATACAATTTTTTTGCATTCTTAAAGGATATTTTATCTGCTTATAGAATTCTAGATGAAGTGTGCCATTCTAATTGCCATTCCTTTGCTTCTCTCTGATGGCTTTTAGGATTTTTAATGCTCTGTACTTTCACTACAGCCTAAGTGTGGACTTAACTTTATTTGTCCTGCTACAAACCAGTGTGCTTTTTCATTGAAGTCACATTTTTCTTTAATTCTGGAAAATTATATCCATGATATTTTTCAAAGTTCATTCTTTATTCTCTTTCATCTTTCATTCTGGAATTCAGATAAACAAAACAGATTTTATTTCTTTCTTTTTTTGTCTATTAACTTCTCTTTTGTATTTTCTAATCTGTTATTTTTTTCTTGTTGAATTTCTGTGTGATTTCCTTACATTTTCCTTTTAATTTACTAATTTTATCTTCAGCTGTATTTAGTTGTTATTTAGCCATATATTGAATTTTTCATATCAGTGACTATTTCTATAGGTCTACTTACTGAATTTTCAAATATATCTTTACTTTCTTTTAAAAAATATCCTGTTTCTGCCAGGCACAGTGGCTCATGCCTGTAATCCCAGCACTTTGGGAGATCGAGGCAGGCAGATCACTAGGTCAGGAGTTCGAGACCAGCCTGACCAACATGGTGAAACATGATCTCTACTAAAAATACAAAAAATTAGCCAGGTGTGGTGGCGGGCACCTGTAATCCCAGCTACTTGGGAGGCTGAGTCAGGAGAATCACTTGAACCTAGGAGGAGGAGGTTGCAGCCAACTGAAAATCACGCCACTATGCTCCAGCCTGGGCAACGGAGCAAGATTTTGTCTCAAAAAAGAAAAATCCTGTTTCTATTTTATGTTACATCCTTTTATTTATATCTGTGATCATTTTAGACATACTTATAGTTTAATTCAGATTATTCTATTACCTCTGGTTCTTGGTGTGCAGATTTTCCCTCTTGTAGTAGGTAACTGCTGTCTTTCCAAATGTTGGTTCATTTGATCATAAGATTTGTAGGCAATGTACTTGCAACAACATCTTCAACACAAGATACTTTCTTTTGGATTTTTGTATGTCTGGGGTTGGAGGAATATGCCTGTATTTGGTATTCTGTAGGAGCCCTTTGAGTTCCCTGGACTCACTTTAGTTTTCAAATTACTCCCGGTTTTGGGTAACTAACCATATTTGTACCTGAACCTCACATCCACATACTATGTGAGACGGAATTTCTAGTTCTCATAGATCTTCTATTTACAACTCCAGGCGGATTCTTAACTTCCTTATTGCTCACTCCTCACTCTGTCTCATCTGGGACAGACTCCTGGACTCTCCTTCTGTGTGGGCATAAAACTGTACCTCTCCAACTTCCCTGTGAGCCCTCAGAATTAGTATCATTTACTTCTTTGATTTGATTTGGGCACCTGGGCAATTTCATTTGTCAAGCTTGGCTCTGTATTTAGTTATCCTTGCTATATTTGGGGAGAGATAAATTTTTATGCATTCAACATAGTAAAGGGTTTTTAAAAAATATTATCTCAGTGTGACTGACTGATGAGAAGTCTGGACAAATCACTTAATTTTTATGGACACTACATTTCTTAAAGGTAAAAGAGGGTGAATAATACTTAGGTATTTGGACTGGTATGTTATTAGAATGAAATCATATATTCAAAACTTCTGTTTATTTCTATTGTAAAACACTATACAAATATGCTATTAAATTAAATTGATGAGCAGCATATTCAGATTCTTTGGACAATCACTTTGAATAATGTAGCCATGAAAGTATATGATTATTTGTCCTGAACTTACTTTAGCATTCAAATGGCTTTGGATAGATAAAGTCAAAGGCTTTATCTATCTGTTGGAAAGGATAGAATGGTTTGGTGAAGATATTTCTTAGGGTGGGCAATAGGAGAGGATCCTTGCACACTATGTTGACATAATTAGGGTTACCATGTAGTGGCATGCAAACTAAAACCAGGAAAGGAATGTTTGTTAACATTATTTGGGAAAAAGTTCTACTAGTGAATGTAGGAGAGGTGGTACAACAATGAGGGGAGTGAAGGAGAGAGGTACCTGGGCCAATGAGTGCAGTTTGCGTGGAGCTGAGGAGACCCTGGGAAAGGGCCCAGCTGTGATCCATGCTAAAGAACCCATGACTCCACCCAGAACCTACAGCAATGAAATGTCAGGGATGGGTTGGCTCTTCAAGGTGGCAGAGCAGCATGGAAACGTGGCCGCTTCTGGTGGCAATAATAGTCCAGGCAGCACTGCAGCATTCTGAAGACAGGAAGGTAGATATGGGAAGGATGGAAGCTTGGCAGTCACACCTGTGCTTTCTCCTTCTTTAAAGAGCAGGAAAACAGGCTAGGATAAGGTAGAATAACCTGCAAAGTTGGCTGAAGGTAATAGCTGTTTTGCTATGATCCAACATCTTCAGATATTTTGAAGCTGTTTTAGCTTGGGGAAAAACATTCATTCAGTATTGTCATTATCTCATATTTGCATAAAACTTTGATTGATAAAATAACTGTCAATGTGCTAGATAGTTTGTAAATTATTTCTGATCCAATTTGCAGATAAGGACTAAAGCTTCAGAATGACTTCTGATGAGAGTAGTATAGATACCAGTGTAGTATAAAGACCTGTGTCTTCACTGGTCCAGAGGGCTCAGGTGACTTGCATACGGACCATTGCAAGAAAAGGCAGAACTGGAAGTTACTCTGTGGCCCTTTTTGCATCCAGTGCTCTTTCCGATGTAAACTTACTCCACTTTTGCCTTCATTTTCTGTGCTGCTCTTGTAAAGAGCAAGTCTGTGATTAAAAAATAATATGTTTCTATGAAACATTTTATCAATGTCTGCACTGCCCTTTCCAACCTGCTAGAAACATTCTTTCTGTCTCATTGTTTTTTCCTATTTCAAAAATTATCTTTTCAATCATCTCAATTACTCTCTTTTATATATAATGTTTCTAAGGTAATGGTACCCATTTTACTTATGCACTCTGTGTTTTGGTTAATAACACTCAATTCACACAGTCAGTCAGCTTATATGTTTTTCACTCCCTGGTAAAGGTCATGGCCACCAGAAGGCTTTTGGCATTTTCGTAGCCTCTTGGTACTGAAGGATGTTGGAAACTTACTGCAGACTCTTTATTTTCTCTCTTTCAAAATGTAGTACCCATTATTATAAGCTAAACTTGAATACAGGGTCCAAATCCTGGCTAGGGCACTTACTAGCTATGTGACCTTGGACAAGTTGCTTAAACTTTCTGTACAATGGAGATAATAGGAACAACTGTGTATAGGTTGGACATAAGAATGATTTACTATTTGTAAAGCTCAGAATGGTGCTTGTCATTAAAGAAAATAAGTGAAAAAGGTAACTTTTTAGACTTTAGCCACCAAATCTGTTGAAGGCAGGACTGAGCTTCTCTCTAGGGTCCTCTTCTCTCTAGGAACATGCTTCAGTCTTTCACTCAACATCATAACTGATCTACCTCACCATCAGTGATCATAACAGCGTCTCTCAATAGCATGCCTTTAGCCCAGTTTTCTATGGATTCTGATGAATCTAATTTGCAACAGGGAAAGTAGATAGTTGATGTTGGACAGAATTTATTGATTTATTTTTTTCAAAACAAAAGTCTGGATGTTGTGTAGATATAGTCTTTGATTCAAAAAACATTCTTTCAAATACCTAGATTTTTTTTACCACTATTGTTAATGATTAATTTTTCAAGAGATTCCATATGTTGTGATCTTTGGAATTCAAGTAAAATTTTGGCAATATGGCATTGCATTAGCTGGAAATAGATTAAACAGTAACTTCTCTTGATATGTGATAACATGGATGTAGACTGCTAGAGCCAAAGTGGCCCTCAGGAAAGGAAGGCTCAGAGGAGTGGTTTTCTTAGATCATACTGTTTTTTGGCCAAGAGAGGTCTAGAACTCTGGTCTTCTGACTGACAAAATGGTGTTCTGTCTACTAGTCACAGAGATGGTAACTAAAATTCATAATAATCACTTTGAGAGCCACAAGATTCCAAATTACCTTTGCAATGACAACAATAAAAGTTAAAATGTTTAGTACAGTTTCCATATTAAGATTTTTTCTTTTTTTTCTTTTTTCGTAGACAAAACATAAAAGTTTATTTTTCTATTTTTCCACCAATCCAAACCTAGTTAATATTCTGCTTTGTCTGTATATACAAACTTACTAGGGAGGGATATGTTTACATTTAATGAAAATATTAGTAGCTAACATTTATTGAATATATGCATAGTGTCAGCATCTGTGATAAGCATACATTAGCTCATTTAAATCCTAGTAACAACGTTTTTAAAAAAATTTATTTATTTTACTAAAGGTGCATACTATATCTGGCATTTCTCCCCATGTTGTCCCTCCCCACCCCCCACTGTCCCTCCCCTATCCCCACAACTGCCCCCAGTGTGTGATGTTCCTCTCCCTGAGTCCACATGTTCTCATTGTTCAACACCCACCTATGAGTGAGAACATACGTTACATTGCAATTATAAGGCAATATATTTCAAGTATGATTAAGAACACTTTGCTCTATAATAACTTTGTAAAGCAGGGCATTTACTATAAAAATTTGAAAGTGATGTTAAATACTAATGTTAGTAGATAAGAAATCTTAAATCGTATTAATTTAATAATCTAAGAGTCTTCACCATCATTGTTATATGTATTTCTTAAGTATACTATGGAATAGCTTCAGACTTCGTATTACACGCTTAATCCAAGGTCTCTTCCTTTAAGGGAGGTGTAAATGCAAATAATAGAAAAATAAAACAACATTGTGGCCACTTTATTGTTTCTTATTTTGTTTTGTTTGTTTGTTTTTTAAGAGACAATATCTTGGCTGGATTTAAGCTCCTGTGCTCAAGAAATTCTCCCACCTCAGCTCCTGAGTAGCTGGAACTACAGGCACATGCCACCATGCCCACCTCTCATTTTGTTTTAAATCAAGGTGAATTCATAAGATACTAAGCTTAGAGAAAGCCCGTACTTCTTTCTCCTTCTTTCTGGCAAGTTCTCAGAAAATGCAGAAGATAAAAACTTCAGGAATATAATTATGTAAGGGGGAAAATGGTAGATGTGAAATGTGAAGTTATTCCACTACTTAGAGTAATAGTTTTGATGTGGGCAAGAGAAAAAAAACTAGAAGGTACAGAGTTTTGCTACAGATAAGAAACAGACAATCAGGAAGCAGGAAACTTGGAATTGTGGAATGAAAACCTTGGAGTATATATGGAGAGAAAAATATGATTCAAAAATGTTCTTAAAGAATTGCAGCAAGCTGCTCCTGAAAAGATTATTGCTTTTCTTTCTTGTTTTTTCCTTCAATTTCCCCACCTACCTGCCTACCTCCTTCCTTCTTGGAAGAGAAGCAAGGTTCAGTGCTTTCCTTGTACAAATTGTTCTGCCATGATTTTGGACTTTGGAGTCACTGGAAATCCATAATTGTGTGTGTGTGTGTGTGCGTGTGTGCGCGTGCGTGCATGTGTGCACATGTGCATGCACATGTGAACATGTTGCTTAATATGATTCTGAAATTCTAGAAACAGATTCATTTACAATACAGAATCTGTAAGCATCAACCACCAGAAAGCATCAACCACCATAACCAGTCCTCTCTTTGCAAATCCTATCTACCCATGAATCAGACTTTCCTCATTTCTAGTCTGAAAGAGTCAACAGTATCTGTTTCTGTCCACTCCCAGGTAGTCTGGCAGTCACCTGACTTGACATAGGATCATGGTTTACTGCTGGAGAGTCTCCTGGGATACTCATGGGAGGCCTGCCAACCACCAGATTACACTTTTCAGATGCTGCCTCTGGAGAGCCTGGGGTAGACTGTTGATGCTGGCATTCTTCAGCTATGCCCAGAGCTCTGGAGGTGCGGAGGCAGCTCAGATGTGATAGCAGGCATGCACTTGCAAAGAGTTCACTGGGTACTGCCACTGAAGCCAGAAGTACTCACCCCCAAGCTGCAGTTGTTGGCAAGGAGAAGACAAAAGTACACATAGCTATGGCAATATATTTGCACCAACCTTTTGAGTGAGAAGAAGACAAGTGAAAGAGAAATGCCTGTCGGAATTATGAGTCTGTCTGTCACCATTAGTGTAGAATTATTCTCTGTGGATTTCCTTGCACCACCCAGACTGTAACACGTCCCTCCACCTGTTGGAGAAGACTCACTACCGCAGCTCTTTTTCCTGGCCTACTCCTTGCCCATGCAATTCCTCATCCTACCAGCACTTTCCAGCTTCACGCCTCACGTCTGCTCTGCAGGCTGTGCTGTGCTATTTGGGCCATGTGTTGCCTGAGACATCATGTATGGGGGAAGGCAGAGGAGCTTTGTAATGAAGTGCCACGTTCTTGTCAGTGACAGTAATAATATGTGAGCCAGGGGCTTCTATTAAATCACTGTTTTTCCAGTCATTGGCCCAGTGCCTACCTATAATACTGAACCCAGGACACCTCTGAGTTTAGATCCCAGAGCAAATTACAGAATGTCTGTGCTGGTAGCTCAAATATAGTGTGTGGGTGTATATATATATATGTTATATATAACTGGACAGAGATTTTTGTTCTTAATGATAAGCTATGTTGACATTTACCAGCTGTGTGACCTTCAGCAAGCTCCCTGTGTTTTAGTTTCCTCTTTTGTAAAATGAAAATAGTCATAATGTATGCTTCATAGGGTTGTTGCTCTTTGGTCTCAGCTGGGAATGGGTTAATAATTTATGTAAAATTATTTACAATATTCAGAACATAATAAGCACTTAATAAGTGTTAGCTTTTAATGTTTATTATTTTTTGTTTACTTCTAATACTTCTAATTTCCCAGAATTCTAAGTTCAAAGGATTCAGCTGGATATTCTCCATGCTTATAATGGGAAAATGCTAAGCTAATTTCTACGTCATTATACTTAAAGAATGGTGCTTTCCTGAGACAATAACTTTTTCACAATTTGGTCAGGAAAACACTATTATCTGTCAGGACATATGAGCAAAGAGTCCTGCTCCCAAAGACGAGAATACAACTTTGCATTTCTTCACTGTACCCTGTATTTGTGGAAGTACACCACTTAGGTGCTTGGTCTCCAGAGATTTACTTCCTTTGTCAGTCTGATTTTTTTTTCTACTTCCCTGTCCCAAAGAAGGTTTGAATTCTATCAACAGAGATTTGGGTTACATATTTCCCAAATATGAGATAAATAGAAATTTTCCTTTGAAATGGAAACACCCTTGCAAATAGTAACACAAATCAAGAAGCATTGTATGAAATGAGTTTACCTGATCTGTGATGTGAGTGAGTGTGTGTGTGTGTGTGTGTGTGTGTGTGTGTGTGTGTGTAGTAGGGTGAGGACAGAAGGGAGATAGAATTGGGGGTGGCTACAATAAGGCTAAAGGTCACAAAACAAAGAATGAAGGGCACCCAGGCCACAACACTAGCCTCTTGATTTCAAGTCATGGCAAATTTTCCCCTTCTATGTCTTTTTCAACAGTGGCTTCCCCAGCGTGGTATAACTGCATAATTTTTTTAAATTAGAAGCAGAATATGAACGTGTTGGGGACCTCTATGCCTTATGAGACTTGGGAGTAACACAATGGAGGTCCTAACATAAGCTGCAGGTTCTAGGGCAGATGGCCGTTCTTTGGGTTCTATCCTTGCCACTTTTCTACTCTTGTGCAAGTTTGCATAGTAAAACACACAATGGACAAGAGCCTGAAGGACTGGAATATGAGGCCTAGGTTCAGAAAGCTGCTCTCGGTTTATATTCTTACATGCTGATTGTGGAAGTGTTTGTCTACCCCACAGTCTTGCTAATAGTGGATAGCATCATCTAAGCCTGTTTTTATTAACTGGTAAGGGGAAATTGATATTGTTTTACAAGCATTTCTTAAACTCCTTGTGAGAGTGAACAGTTTCAGTATCTTAAACTCCTTTTTTCAGTGAACAGTTTCTTCTTTTCGATTTGTCAGTTCATACGTTTAATTCATTTTTCTACCAGTACAACATGATATTTTTATGCCAAAATAAGACTTTGTTGGTAAATTTTGGGTTTTCTGCATGCTAGATGTGAAGTGCCACTCTTACCAAAACCTCTGTCTATTGTCCGAAAAATTGTCCAACAATTAGAAACAGGCCTCTAATTACAGGGTGTTTTTCAGGGCACTGCTGGGTGTGACTTTCTATTGATTTTCTGTCTTACAACTCTTTTTGTTTGTTTGTTTTTGAGACGGAGTCTTACCCTGTTGCCCAGGGTGGAGTGTAGTGGCACAATCTCAGCTTACTGCAACCTCTGCCTCCTGGGTTCAAGCGATTCTTCTGCCCTCAGCCTCCCAAGTAGCCGGGACTACAAAAGCGCACAACCATGACCAGCTAATTTTTGTATTTTTAGTAGAGACGAGATTTCACCATATTTGCCAGGCTGGTCTTGAACTCCTGACCTCATGATCCACCTGCCTCGGTTTCCCAAAGTGCTGGGATTACAGGCGTGAGCCACCATGTCCGGCTGATCTTACAACTCATTAGCAGCAAAAGTTACCATAAACATTTTTGTTCAGTAGGATGTAGATAACCCCTGTCTGGTAGAACATATAACCTAAAGGCTTATGGACCTGTTGCATATTAACCAGTTTTGTATCTAGCCCATCAATCTATTAAATTGCCTCTGTACACTCAGTTTCTCAAATGAGGCTAGGACCAGTGTTTAGATCTTGCTGGTTCTCTCATCAACTAATAAGTTGAATAAAATATTTGACACTTGTTCATAATATGTTTGCCTGAGATACAAGATTTTACCTTATCAAAAATCATACTTTAACACTATTGACTTTGAAGATTTCTTCCCAACTCCTAATTGCTTTTACTGAATACAAGCAGTCCCAGAATTCCAAAAGACAAATGTTGACCTTTTCCATAGTTTCCTGACTCCTCTCACTTTAAGGTTAAAACTTCAAAATAAAAACATGGGAAAGAAAACTTCAAGTCGAAAGAATCCAGTTCTTAGTCTCTTCTTTCTTAACCGAAAGTACATGATTCCTTCCCATGAAGCCTGCCAGGACTCACAAGCCTAACATTTGCTGTTTCCAGGTGGCTGTGGTGTTTTTTACAGCCCCTCTTTCCATCTCACTCAGCTTAATTTTAATGGCTGCCTCTTTCCAAGGATCTTAGTGAACTGTTCCAGGAAGTGTTATAACCTACATTAAATAATACTCATTAAAAAAGAAAGACAGAGAAAATAAATTCCTCCTGTTTGCACATCCAAACCAAAGGTCACTGTGAACAGGACTCTTGGCTGACTTGAAAAAGACATTACCCTCATAATTTCTCACCAGGATTTCGGTAACTTGCCTCCTGAATGCTCTCACAGTCCCACATTCCACTCCCCCAGACCCCACACAATCAGTAGCAAATATCTTACCCATCAACAGTGAAATGATTTACCTAGAAGTAAATATAATTGTTTCATTCCCCCAATTAAAATCCTTCAACGGTTCCTCTTACTGGTGTGGGGATATAATGAAAGCTTCTCCATATAACCAACAAGGCCCTTCTGCTCTGACCTCTCTGTAACTTTGAAGAGTCATCCTTATGTGGCATCCCCATGTACCTCTTTCTTTCCTGATGTTCTCATTTACACATCGCCCCTGTGCATGTCCCATGCACTCTGACACCTCCGTGCCTTCAAGGATGTTTACCTCTACCCTATAATGTCCTCTCCCTCTTCTCCAGTTCACTCTGATTTGTCTGCTAAGACTCAGTTCTGGCCCCACCTTATCTTGTAAGCATGTCCTGATACCCAGTTCCAGGCTGAGTTAGGTGCTTTTTTGAGCTCCTTCTGTAGTAGCCAGTGAATAGCCCCATCGTAGCACATTATATATTGCTTTATAATCATTGCTTTTATTCTGAGTCATTCTCAGGGGATCTCAATAGGGCAGAAACTAAGTTTTGCCCCATTTTGTATCCCCAGGATTTACTTCATTGTCTTAATGCACGGAATGTTCAGTAAATGTAAAAGAAATGATCTCAACTTGTGACTTACATTCTTTAGCAACAAAGAAGCTCCTTAAGAAGATATGGGAAATTGTAGACATATTTAAAGTGCCCTAAATTATTGTTAAACCGAGGCTTTAAAAAACGAGTAAGAATTTCACTACCTTCTTGTCATTAGAAACCTATTCTATGAGTATGTACTGAGCCCCTCAGCATGTAGTCCAAGTCATACAGTAGAGGTACCGAATATTCGACAAATCTGTCCACGTTAAGTACTTTGGGGAAGGGAGAATATCTTGGGCTTCTCTAAATCCCCTACAGGATCTAATATATGACAAGCCATTTACCAAGAGCTCAGTAAATACTTGTTGTTTGATTGACTGTTTGAAATATATATAGTCAATGCTGCCAAGAAACTCCCAATCTAATTTATTAAGTGGTGACAAGTTAGTGATGCAACAGGGAAATTTGGGGATTATATCATAAAAGCACAGTATGGTAATTTGTGAAGCATGTTACTGGTGGTCATCTTCTCCATAGCCTCTGCATTAGAGAGAACGGGTCAATTCATCTGCTTCATTTATATAATAATATTCACTGCCAAAGTATTAAATCTTTTTTCTTTTTTTAGTCTTTTCCCACCTGACATTCTATAGTTTCAACATGTAGTTATATAACAGTGAGTCACACCTCCATATCTCCAGCCTTAATCTGTCTCTTAAGGTACAGACTGTATTTCCAACTACAGAACATCTGGATTTCAGAAAGAACTTTATACCCCACAAGTCCAGATCTGAGCTCATTGTCTGAGCCTTCTCCATCCTCAGTCTAGGTTACTGACCACTAGGCTGTCATTTACTAATTTGTGATCGTGGTTGCATTACTTAAACTCTATAGGCTTAGTTTTTCTGACCTGTAAAACTGTATAATATTAAGTTTCTACTTCATATAGATGCTGTGAGGATTAAATGAGTTACTGTATGTAGAACATTTAGAATGGTTCCTGGCACACTCTTTCAGTGAGTATTTGCTTCTATTATTTTTCTTACCCATATTTCTTTGAAATCTGAGTTGTTCTCACTGCCATCCTCTTCTTCACCTCCATACCCAAGGTTATTAATTTTTGTACATTCTACTTTGTATTGATACTCTCAACTTTCCTAATGTCCAGTCAGAAAAATAACTACCACTCCAGGTATATCTAACAGAGAAGTAATTATTATTTGGGAAATTGACTTAAGTAGGTTATGGAAGAACTGAGAAGCAAAATGGGATATTTAGCAAAAGCAGGAAGCCACTATCACTCCTAAGGCTAGAAGGACAATGGAACAACCCTGGCTTTCTCCAGCACCTTTTCTAGGTCAAATCTGTATGGACGCTAGTCAGTAATGGATACCAAAGAAGAAAGTTAGTTTCTGTAAAACAGCACAGAGCAGAAAATGGGACTGTTACTTAGGCCTTTTCACTCTCTTTCCCTCTCTCTTTCTCCCTCTCTGTCTCTGCCTTTGTTCCTGTTTCTCCCCTGTCTTCGTTCAGGCTGTGGCTACTTCTCGTCTGGACTGTTTGTACAGCGTCCTCACTAATTTTCTCGGCATCAGCTTCTTCCTACTGTAGTTCCTACTCTATATTTTCTCCAGAGTTACCTAATTTTAAAAATCCACATGTCACTCTGACTTAAAACCTTGGTTTCCCCTTTATTTCCCATAGGATAGAGTCCAAATTCGATATCATGCTTACTAGAGCCTTTATTTTCAGAATCTAAGTTATTGTAGGTAAAAATGGGTGAATATAAATGATTTCTTATAGTTTAAGTCTCTCCTGTTGAATCTTTCATCATTTCTATGCCATAAGCAACTAGAAATTTACACTGTATTAGTCTAGGTTCTCTAGAGAAACAGAACTAATAGGATATATATATATATATATATTATAGTTAGGAGTAGGGTTAGGGTTATACATATATCTATATCTATCTATCTATCTATCTATCTATCTATCTATATATATATATAGATAGATATCTCCTATTAGTTCTGTTTCTCTAGAGAACTCTGACTAACACAGTGTAAATTTCTAGTTGTTTAAGGCATAGAAATGATGGAAGATTCAACAGGAGAAATTTAAACTATAAGAAATTATTTTCCCCCATTTTTACCTACAATAACTTAGATTCTGAGAATAAAGGCTCTAGTAAGCATGATATCAAATTTGGACTCTATTCTATGGGAAATAAAGATGAAACCAAGGTTTTAAGTCAGAGTGATGCGCGTGGATTTTTAAAATTAGATAACTCTGGAGAAAATATAGAGCAGGAGCTACAATCTGAAGAAGCTGATATATATACGTGTGTGTGTGTGTGTATCAGGGAAGTATTAACTCATGTGATCACAAGGTCCCACAGTAGGCCACCTGCAAGCTGAGGAGCAAGGAGAGGTAGTCTGAGTCCCAAAACTGAAGAATATGGAGCCTGATGTTTGAGGGCAGAAAGCATCCAGCACAGGAGAAAGATATAGGCTGGGAGTTCAGGCCAGTCTAGTCTTTTTTGCATTTTTCTGCCTGCTTTGTATTCTAGCCACTCTGGCAGCTGATTAGATGGTGCCCACCAGACTAAGGCTGGGTCTACATCTCCCAGCCCACTGACTCAAATGTTAGCCTCCTTTGGCAACACCCTCACAGACACCCAGGATCAATACCTTGCACCTTTCAATCCAATAAAATTGACAGTCAGTATTAACCATCATATACATCAAGGCTTTTCGTGCTCTTTAATCTGCCTGGAAAATCCATGTTTTGTTTTTCCTTGAAGCTTTTCCATGGGCCTCTAGAGTTAGTTGCCCTTTTCTTTATATGTTTCTTCTGCATTGCTCCCTAACTTTATTCTAGCACTTTTCTTACTGCCTCCAACTGTCTACTTTCCTGTTTATTCTGTTTTCTTCATGCACAGTTCTCCTGAGAACATTGAAAAGAACTTTGTGGGATCTCTTTAAATATTAAATAAATGACTAACATGTGTTAATTAATTTCACCAGATTTTCTAGTCAATCTGGTCTGTAAATTCTGAGTGGAGGTTCGATTTAAAAATGAATTTGTTTCCACCATTTAAGATTGGAGTTTTCTCTTTTGCACCTTTTCCTTTCTTTTTCCTGACTCATAAATTTTCAAGACACACCTGGCCATGGAATCACAGTCACCACGCACTAGGGTGTCCTGCACCCTTGGATGATGAATCTAAAATATTTTTGGTATGATGTTTTCCAAAGAGCAGAAAATTCCATTGATATGGTTAATATGGCCTAAAATCAGTTCCACCTTGTTGGCTTGTATTGTTTTGCCAGAATTGTCTGAAGTAAGAATGTTCATGCTGCTAGGGCATTTGACAGCTGACTTTTCTTTTACAAAAGAGAAACTGGCATTTGTTGTGAAGGAATAGGGGATTATGTTTCAATAATTTTGTGCTAGCTTGCTGTGCCTAGTTTAGATACAAACCCCAAAACTTGCAGCATGGTTCTGTGCAATCTTTTCATTAATTTTAAATTGTGAATTATCTCAGCAGACCCGTGTGGCTTCCTATGCCTTTGAAATTTTGGAGATGTCATTTGAAAGTGAGTTAAAACTGGATTGATATACCAAGAATAACTTATCTGGGTCACTTAATAAATGAATGCATGAATGTTTCAGGTGCAAAAGAGAGAAATCCTACCTCTGGAATGAAGTCTAAAATAAGTTTCCACCCTGTTCTTCTTCCGGGTCCATGGCTATAGGTCTAGAATTCTATGTGGTAAGGCTACAATGGGGCACATCAAGCACAAAAGCAAGAGAGTTTGACTCAGCGAGGTGAAGCTGGGGAAGGGAGAGCAGGAAGTGCATGTCAAATGAGACAGCAATTAAGAACTAAGATAAGAAAACACCCCTCATACAAAGCATTTGGAAAATAGCACAATCTTTTCACTGGGGCAGTGGGCTTGATGAGATAATTTTACCAGGGACATGCCCAGTCTGTCTGCTTCCTTTGTTCCCCCTTGTCCCACCTGGCACTATCATAGGTAGAAAATAGAAATGAACATTGGAAGCAGGGACCTCATTTTAAAAAATACACACCTAGCTTATGAGAATCTTGAGGAAAACAATTAGCACTAGTTACTCAGGTATCTGTTTTCCCATTGCAATATGATTATTTGTATATATGTCTTCATCTTCAGTAATTCTAAGATTAGTCACAATTTAAATGTTTCTCAGGGACAAGAACTAGATGTTATTCATTTTTGTACACTGAAAGTCTTGCACAGTGCCTGACATGTGACAGCAGTAAAAGAAATGCTTGTGGAATAAATTACTGGACACATGGGGAATGTATGAAAATAAGACACATGGAGTGAATTTTAAAAAAGAAATTCCTCCTTGTCCTGATTTCTGATACGATTAATGAATAAGTAAGAAATTTCTTGGATTCTTTCTTGAGGACTGACCATGACCCAAGTTATATTCTTGCAAGACAAATATAGATGTTAAATGTCTGAATTGTGTAAATGTCAATATCTAACTAGAGGTGGGGTTATCAAGAACTCAGTATTTCAAAATGTAGCATTCAAGAGAAACTAGTTAGACAGCAGAGAATGGATCTAGAAATTCAAAGCTGGAATTCATGAGACAGAGTTCACCACATACAGATGACCAAGGTTAGTTTAGAAGCTGAGAAGGTCAGTGAATCAGTTTGGCTGTATCTCCACCCGGATCTCTTCTTGAATTGTAGCTCCCATAATCTCCACATGTTGTGGGAGGGAGAGAGAGGGAGGTAATTAAATAATGGGGGTGAGTTTTTCCCATGATGTTCTTGTGGTAGTGAATAGGTCTCACGAGATCTGATGGTTTTATAAAGGGAAGTTCCCCTGCACACGCTCTCTTTCCTGCCACCCTGTAAGACGTGCCTTTGCTCCTCCTCTGCCTTGCACCATGATGGTGAGGTCTCCCCAGCCATGTGGAACTGTGACACCATGAAACCTCTTTTTCTTTATAAATTACCCAGTATGCATATGTCTATATTAGCAGCATGAGAATGGACTAATACAATAAGATACTCATTGACACCAACCGTTTACACTCAGCCTGGAAACAGGTACTTTGAGGAGTCAAAGAGGAACAGACAGAAACGTAAAACTGGCCACTAACTCATGACAAATCAGGCCTTTATCTACATAAATGCTTCTTAACTCTGTTAATATCAAGGAACATACAGAAAAGGATAATTTAAGGTATGTTAGATTAAACTGCAGGCCTGAAGGGATGACTATGTGAGCACACTTGTAACCCTTAACCAGAAGTGGCCGGGGGCTCTGGTCTACTCAGTCACTCCATGCAGTCTGATGTCTTTGGACTCCTGGGTAGCCAGTAAGCAGTTGTACACATATTAGCCAAGCTAAGCTGCTAGGTTTAGAGAAAATAATTTGTTTGCATTAGTATATCACTGCAATACTGGTTGTAGAATGTAAAAAGCCCAATTAATTTTGAGAGAACAAATCCTAATTGCTGTTAAATGCAATCATTCATTTGAGACAAGGAGTGTGAACTGGTTAACAATGGACTAAGCCTATATATGTGAGGGGTTTTTATCCACAGTTTTCGATTATTTTCTAAGCTTACCACAATCATCAGTTAGTATTTATTCATTTTTTATGGTATGCAAAGATTTTGGTGTTAATCATGAGAAAACAGAGAAAGTCATAGTCCTGCTATATGGTCGAGCAGAAAAAAACCGTTTGTTGTTTTTAGTTAAAAATATTATATTATAATACTTCAGGCCATTCTGTAAGTCTAAACATTTGATATAAAGTATTTAGTTATTCTGTTATCCTTTTCTAATATAAATAAATTCTAATACTTATTGAGGCTTTTAAAGTTGTGTCCATCAAAATACCAAGAGTATTGTTAAGAGTATGTCTATGAGTTAACTACTGTTTTTAGCCCTATGTACAAGTAAGGATAATAAAACTTTTCAAAATCATATAGCTAGGAAGCGATTGAGCCCTCACCCCAATTCAAATTTCTCTAGCTCCAAATCCCATGATTTTACTAGGCTTACACTGAGTTCTCTCTCTCAATAAAATAAAATAAAATACTTAGACCGGTTAATTCATTTAACATCCAGCAAACATGTATTAAACATATGCAAGATACAATGCCAGCTGATTTAGATAAAAGGTGAAAGGAATGTGGACGCCACCAGGGATTGATCCAAATTTTGTGAGGTCTCACGCTTATGTAATTTGGAGAGCTTCTTAAAGAATAAATAATATACAACATAAATGGTAATTATTTTGATAGAACTCTGTAAAATATGTGATAGCAAGTTAAAAGGAGGCCTTGCAAGAACCCAGAAAGCTTCACACAGGACTGATCATAAATACTGAATAGAGCCTGGCTAGATGTAGAAAGGTCAGAGTTCTTTCTGGCAGAGGAAACTACATTCTAAGTTTCCGAGGTGTGGCAGGGAAAGAGGATATTGCCAGAGGACCACAAGTAATTCATTATGTCTGATTCTAAAAATGTGTGTCTGAAGTAGGTGGTGGAATGATATAAAACTGAACACAATAAAGAGTCAACCAGAGGCCAGATAGTGAGAAAATGGTGCCATATGAAGAAGTTTTGAGGTAATTTTTAAGGTATTGGGTATTTAGATACAGTCTTTTAGACATTGAGATGTGACCGAAAATTTTTAATCAAGGCATCAGGTTTTTATTTTGGGGTATTCTTGTCAAGGATGGAGTAGACGGGGACAGAGCTAGAGATTGATAAACAAGAGAGAAATGATGAGAACCTGAAGTCAAGGGTGAAACAGGGAATGGAACAGATGAAGAGTTAGGGAAGAACAACATCACATTCGGATTGATTAGACATGGCAGGTAAGGAAGAGGGAGACATCTAACATGATGCCTACGTTTTTGGCTTCGGTGGCCACCTGGATTCCAGAGTCATAGGAGAGGAAGGAAGGTTTTCAGAAAAAAAGATACAATCTACCAAGTGTGAGGGGCTGGAGGAAAGCCAGCCAGAGAACTCTTGTCATAGCTGAAGATGTGAGTTCAGAGATCTGGTGGACAAATCTGGCCTAGAGACTCAGACTTGGAAAACAGCCAGCAGCCTTTGTGGTTGAAACAGTGTGGATGCCCTTGCCGGGGACTGTCTGTGGAGTGCAGTGAGAATGGAAGGTGGTAGAGGACAGAGCTTTGACAGAAACATGTAATGGACATGGGGAGATAGGCGACTTGGCAGAATAGCCTGGGAAGAAAGAAGTTTCTGAATATAAAATATTCCCTTTTTGAAATATTCTCTGAGTTTTTATGTCTTTGAGCCATCACAAATAAAATTTCAAATTTTTTCCTTGAGAATTTCTACCCTCATTCTAACAAGGGTTCCCTCTTTGTTCCAAACATATTTGAACCTATGCTTTTTTTTTTTTTTTTTGAGATGAAGTTTCACTCTTGAAGCCCAAGCCAGAGCACAATAGCATGATCTCAGCTCACTGCAACCTCCGTCTCCCAGGTTCAAGCGATTCTCTTGCCTCAGCCTCCTGGGTAACCTGCCTCAGACTTCCAAGTAACTGGGATTACAGGCATGTGCCACCAAGCCCAGCTAATTTTCTAATTTTAGTAGAGATGGGGTTTCTCCATGTTGGTCAGGCCAGTCTCGAACTCCTGACCTCAGGTGATCTGCCCACCTCAGCCTCCCAAAGTGCTGGGATAACAGGTATGAGCCACCGTGCTCAGCTGGACCTATGCCCTTTCTTATCAATACTTATTCAGTGGTTCTTAACCTTGTTGCCCACTAGAATCATGGAGAGAACTCAAGTAAGAAATAATGAAAACAATGCTTTAGATCATAATGCTGATTTCTTGACTCTGGGTGGGCCCCAGCACAACAGTAATTCTTCAGCCCTTATCGGGGCATTTTAATGTGTAGCTGGGTTGAGAAGAACTGCCTTAAGTCATCATACAGAACCCCGTGATGTTGAGTGACAGCTGTGACTAAGGACTCCTAACTTCATACTCTAGCCTTGACCTCTTCCTGGAGCTCAAATAAATATATATTTGCTACTTGATATTTCCACTTCTAACAGGTATTTCAAACATGATGTCTTCAAAATAGCATTCATGGTTGTTTATCTCACGCCCATTTCTCTCCCAGTGCTCCCATCTCAATAAATGGCATCAACATTTATGCACTCTGTCTCCACAACTAGAAGTCATACTTAATACCCCTTTTCCCCTCACAATCCATTCCTCACCCCAGAGCAAATCTGATTGCTTTACTTTCCAAATATTTCCTGAATCCATCCACTTGTCAATATTTCAAACACTTGCCCAATTCCAAGTCATCACTTCTTGCCTATGACTGTAGCTGCTCTGAAATAATCTTGCTTGTATTCTTATTTTCTTAAAGTCAATTATCCACACAATCTACTAAAATGTGGTAGCACTAGTTATGACTCAGTGGAAACCTAGGATGCTATGGAACACGGTATAAAAATCTCTGGCTAGAAACAGTAGGAACAAGGTGCCAGTAGAAGGTCTTGTCTTTGTGCACCAAGAAACTAGGGGTTTCCCACTTCACTGGACAATGCCAGCCACTGACCTGCACTTGATAATTCTTGTAGCCTTCTTTGCCTCATGGCGCCTTTAAAGTTAGCGTCATGGGTTGATATCTGACCTGTTCCCCCGCATTCCAGTTCCAACCTTCCAGCTCTTCCTCATATTCAGACCTGCATTTGATACTCTTGCTGCCCTGGAATCGGACGTACAATTCGTATTCACCTTCTTTATGTGCAAAATGGTGCTAATGGTAATACGTATTTTATAGTTATTGGAAGGACTAAGTGAGAATTCATGTGAAGTGTCTGGTAGCATATTCAATAATGTTTATTATGATTGTCATAATTATTTTATTACTATAGTAGTAGCAGGATTAGAACTAGTTACAGTGCTTTTATTGTTGTCTAATTGAGTGTGTCTTAAAACAGACCACCCAGACTGATCTCATTGCTTCTGGGAAGAATCAGTGAATTACTTATATCTCACTTAAACTTTTGGTTAACTTTTTTTACTTAAACTTTTGGTTCTCCATTTGTTTCTTACCCTTCCTTTTGGCTTCTGTTTAGTCTCAGAGAACTTCTAGGCTGATCTGAAAAAATTATGCAGTAGTCTAAATTGAATCAAAGAGTCACTTGGTAAGCTCTCTTAATTGAAGATGTGTCTCTTGTCAGCCTTCTCCACTGCCTAAAGTTTCCACATAAAACCTTTTTAGGGGAGAGATGGAAGGGAGGGTAACAGTTAGTGGCTATTGAAAGATGTATTAGACAGACTGACAGACTTCTTCAGACCAACAGAACCAGCGGGCTGAATGGGGGTTGAGGGAAAGAGAGAGAGATTTTAAGGAATTGATTCATGTGAGTTTGGGGGCTGGCAAGTCTAAAATCTGAACGATACACCAGCAGATTGGAGATCCAGGGAACAGTTGATCTTGCAGTAAGAGGCTAAAGGCAGTCTGCTAAAAAGATTCCTTTTTCTTCAGGGAAGGTCAGTCTTTTTCTACGAAGACATGCAACTGATTGGATGAGGCCCACCCACATTATAGAGGGTAATCTGCTTTGCTCAAAGTCTAATGATGTCATTGTTAACCTCATCTAAAAAATACTTACACAGATGCATCTAAGTCATGCTTGGCTAAATATCTTGATACAATGGTCTAGCCAAGTTGACAAATAAAATTATCCATCACAAAAGGTAAGTGCCATTTGAAAGAGGTAAAAAATATCAAATCAATATGTGTGTTCTATATAAATCATATTGTTCCAACCCACTCAATAAATTCTCTTTAAGTACTTTCTCATATGTTACTTGTCCTTTTTCTCAAAGATCCTCTTTAAAGTATCATATATAAGCAGGTTGTAAAGAGCTTCAATTGAGATATAAATAATTCATCATTCTCAAGTGAATAACTGAGTGAATAATTCAAAATGGAGTTTAAAATTCCACTCCAGAAATCGCTTTTTAGATATTATGGTACTTTTGCTGCAAAAGCTCCCAGAAAGAAGTTGCTGAAAATTGTGGGGGTATTTTGGATGTCCACTAACCTGCAAGAGCCAAGAAACCTAGAACCATTTCTATCTCATTCACCATTAATTCTAGCACAGCATCAGGTACTTTGTAGATATTCAATAAATATTTATGGAAGGAATAAGTGGGAATATTTGCTCCCAATTAAAATTGGTCTTAACTTTTTTATTCTGTTTGTGGTGCCTCTCTAGGGCCACAGGTGTAATTGACTCCTGCGATGTCAGCTGGCTCTTTCTGTATCACTGATAGGGCAGTGAGGAGAGAATAGAATGGGTGTAGTGAGTGACTGCATGTATAGCTGGTGGGACTGTCTGGGGTCACATGCTGGTGCAGCACTTATTCTCTGTGTGATCCTGGACAGGTCATTTAACTTCTTTGTGCTTCTGTTTCTTTATGTGTAAAATGAGGCTAATGATAATATGCATTTTATATTGCATAATATGCATTTTATTGGGAAGACTAAATGACAATTCATGTGAAGTACCTGGTAGAGTATTCAATAATGTTTATTATTATTACTGTAATTATTATATTATTACTATAGTAGTAGCAGGATTAGGACTAGTTACAATGCTTTTATTGTTGTCTAATTGAGTGTATCACCAAACAGACTACCCATAAAGACTGATCGCATGCTTTGGGAAAAATCACTGGTTCAGTGAATTACTTATATCTCACTTAAACAGAGTCTTCAAAGATGACATCATGTGGGGTACCCACCTTTCTGTCTCTGACCCATACCCTCAATTCCAAACATCAGATGATTCCCCAGATTTGAACGTCCCTCTTATGTCACAAAGGAAGTAAGACTAGCCACCCTGGCCATTTTTCACACCTTCATTGTTACCTCAGTGACGTTTCCATTCCTTCAAGGTGACATTAGCTAAGCTTAGCAGGTGTGAGGTGAGATGCCCTTAATTTCTATGTGTTTTACTGTTATTCCTTCATGTTATTTAGAGTTTAAAGTTAGTCTTAGGAGGACACTGCTTGGTGCCTAGGGGCCAGTGGAGCTTAGAGTCAAACTGTTGGTGGTCACAAGGACCCATGAATTCTGGGGAGAGGAAGGGTGTAAACCAGGTGTCCTGGCTGGCCTCCAAGTTTGGCTCAGTGAATTTTACCTCTTGAAATTCCCCCCTGTCCTTTCAATTGGATATGGTGTTCCTCTCGGTTTCCTGTCCCAAACTGAGATCCATGGGATTGTGGTGCGGCTGCAGAACAGCTGCTACATTCCACCACCGAGGTGCTGTGCATGGATTCCAGGGGTGGATGAAGAAAGAGGCTTATGCACAGCTTGGACAAGGTATCAGCTTGCAAAATACTTGGGGACCCTCTGGGATGAAGGACTCTGGGCAGAGCACTGATGCTGTAGTGGTGACGTGCACTGATTCATTGCTATCTCTTGGAATGTCATGGGCTTTATCTGTGTGGACCAGAGCCCATGTGGTTACTTGTTCTGCTGGCATGAGAGTCTGTGTGAGAGCAATGGCAGCATGGTGTTCACAGCAGGATGCTGTGATTGACAGGAGTGGGAAGCCCTAGGGGTAAATTTCAGCTGCTAAGTCTGGCCAGATGGGAGAGGCCTCCCATGTGTGCTGGGATGGGGATAGGGATTCTAAGATAGCTAGCCCACTGAAGTACATTGCATTTCAGAATTTATATTTTTTGGTGGACTGCTAATGGCCCATATCCAGGAGGAATGTGATAAACATGGTAATGACAACAATGAAATCTCACACACTGAAAATGAAATCAAAACACTTGCCTGTTGTGAGCCTCCCACGGCTACATATAGGGCAGGATAAAAAGAAAAGCAAAACAGTTGAAATATCTAATTTTGTTACAATATCCAGGACACTACTTATTAAAAAATATCTGAAAATATCAGCTTCAAGTCATGGGAATCATAAAAAGTATATATTCTGTGCCTTCTGGGAAATCTCAGACCTTGAAATTCTGCAGGGAATCTCCCCTCCTCCGCTGTTTGACACGTTTCTGAATCCAGCCTAGGATTTCCAGATTGAGTAAGATCCCAGCAGTTATGGAAGAAATGATCCGGTGATTGCTTGTCATCTATATGACCGTAGAGAAGGAGTTTAGGAAACTGGACCTAATTTGTTCCAATGAAAGCAGGCATTGACTTGAACTTGAACCACAAATGCATGAAAAGTCCAAGAACTATGTAGACATTTTCTCTCTTCTTTCAGCATTCTTTTTCCCCCATAGCCCTTCTAGCTTCCTTTGTTTTCTGAACGTGCTCTAATTTACTTTTCTATGCACTTTCTTTCACCCCAATCCCATGATTGAAGAAGCTAAAAACAATGATTCAGGAAGACAGTGAACTAGAAAAGGCTCTAGCGATGGCCCCTAAATCAACCCTATAGAAGTTACAGAAGGCAAAAGGAAGATGGATATTAGAAACTAACTTAGAAACTTTTACACATCCTTGGGGAGATTGCCCTGGGTGGTAAAGCCTTGGGAAAGGGGTCCAAAATGGAGCACTCAGGAAATAGATTCAATCTATTTTTGTCTCTCTCCAGTATTGCTTTGCAAGGATGCCTGCCCCATGCCCTCTGAATCAGTCAATCCCGAGTTAACAAGAAAGTTCAGGTCTGTGCCAGCAGCCTTATTGGTGAGAGAGCCTGCTGAGAGTAGATCGTCACCCTTTAACCTTTCTCTTCAAACCTCCAAAATGTATGGTTGATATCCCAGGAAACTGCTTTCCAGCACTGCTTCTTCTGTCCTCTTCCATAAGCCCCTCCACATCAATCACATGACTCTTTCCCTGAAATCCTTTGTCTCATATTTTTCAGCCTTGCTCCTTTCAGACTCTGAACCAACCCCTGAAGCCCCTTGTCACAGCTCAGGAATTCATAAAGAGCTGGACTTCAGGCAATTTCTCCTTCCATACAAATTAAACCACGTGTAGAACTTGTAGTTTTGCTCACTGGGGAATCACCCTTCACCACTGTTTTTGAGACTCCTCTGAGTGCAGCTACAGCATGGCAGCAGTCTGTTTTTCACCATGTCAACTGCCTTGTGAGCCAGGCTTGGGATTTCCCCACTTTGTTTTCACTGATTGTAGAGG
This sequence comes from Cheracebus regulus, assembly GCA_963574635.1. NCBI lineage: Eukaryota > Metazoa > Chordata > Mammalia > Primates > Pitheciidae > Cheracebus > Cheracebus regulus. Next base: position 24,442 of record CAUYQU010061676.1, read on the forward strand.
CCTGCGTCACCACTACCATGAAACCATAGTTGAGGGAGAGGAGTTTATAAAGTCTTGCAAGTTTTAAACTATTTGTTCATGCAATTTACTTGTATGCTCTTGACCCTCTCAAGCCCAATGCTGGATGTACTATTTTATTCAATGCCTTGCTTCCGCGCTCTCTTGACCATATAACTTAGTGGATATAAAGATAGCTAGGTCATGGTCAACTGTTCTGGTCACATAGTCACCTGTTATTTAGTGGTCAGGCTCTCAATCTCTACTGGAGCCTGTACCTATCTATCAAGTGCCAGATAATTATCTGTCTAACAACATGTGAATTTGTTTTAGAATTCTAAAAGCCTGTCCCAAATATCCCCTCGTAATTGCTGGAGACTCCACATAGCGTCTGTGTCTAGTACCTTAACCACCTTCAATACTTCTGGCACTACTGGCCTTGCTGGGTTGCATGGCCAAAACTGTAGGGAACCCGCTATGGTTACCTTTCTTGTTCTAGGCCCTACTTAAAACTAACATCCTTCCGAGTCACTTGCTAAATGGGCTAAAACATTATTCTCAAGTATGATACATACTACCTTCAAAGCTGAAAGAGGACCACCAAACCCTGTGGCTCTTTTTCACTAGTGGAAGATGCAAGGTGTAGTAATTTGTGCTTTACCTTAAGGAGGATGTCCCAGCATGCACCAGACCATTGCATCCCTAAATAAACTTCTCCAATGAGGAAAGCTGAATTTTCCTGAGGTTATCCCTCACAAGGTTACCTCTGGCCTCCATCTACAGCGCCTTTTACTTCTCACAGCATCCAGTGTTCAGCCTGACGGTGACCAAAAAAATGCACAGAAAATGAAAGTTTTCCCACCTAGAATGTCGTCAAAGTTTACCAAATGATTTAATGATTTACATTTTTTGCCACTCCTGATCACTGATAGTAAGAATACAAATTGGTGCAATTCTGATGGCAATAACTACACTTTATGTATGTAATGTGTATACACATATACATGTATAAATACAATATATTTAGCAACATATAGTATGCATATGTGTGTTTACATATATCACAAATATAAAATCTATATAATTTATAATCTAGTAATTTCATTTCTGTCTTTATCTTAAAGAAACATAAGGGAGAAATGCATACAGAAGAATCTTCATGAAGCAAGATGCCAGAGTGATGAAATAATCTGTCAACAAACCCCTATGACATGAGTTTACCTATGTAACAAACCTGGACGTGTACCCTCAAGCCTAAAATAAAAGTTAAAAATTTAGTATTAATCATTTTTCACAAAACAATGGAAATCCTTTTGTTGTCTTTTACATAATGCTTAGTAAGTGTTTTTGATGCTACCGATGATACTGCTTTTCTCATAATAAAATATATTTAGTAGGATTCAACATTTAGTACAATCTAACATACCGTCCTTTCTTTCTCTCCCACCCATGTAGCTATTTGGTATCAGACCCAAGCAATGACACCAGGAAACAATACATCCTGCTGATTCATTCCTTCCCCTGTCATTGTCACAGCCAGCGATTCTCCGAGCCGGCTGCTGAGCCAGAGAGGGTGAGCAGACCACTGTGTTTTTGTTCAGAAGTACACTTAAGATTTCAACAAGAACCCAACCCAGAAGTTCTGCCTCTTTTTCTTATCTATTCTAAATTCACATCTGCCAAATAGGTAGCTATGTTAAGAACAAGCTAGATTATACTGCAGCAACAACTCTAAAACCCCAAAGACTTAAAACAACAAAGGTTTACTTCTCTTTCTCACAATACATCTGTCACACATCAGTTGGGGCTCTTTGCATCATTCTCATGCCAGGATGAGAATGATGGAGCAACCTCTATCTGGAGCAGTGCTTCTCACCCACAGGAGAAGATAAAGGAGAGGTGGCATATTGCACCCCAGCTCTTAAGATTTCTGCCCCAAATTAATATTATTCTACTCAAATTTTACTAGTCCATTTTTCTAAGTGTTTGAAGGGGGAACCAGAAATATTTGGTTTCTGGCAATAATAACTATGCCAGTAGCATAGACTTCTACACATCCAAACTAACTTTAATTCAATGACCTGAGGACTACATTACAATATGCACTCATTGAAGTAATTTTCTGAATGTTTACTACACAGTTCACGGCTATGCTATCTGCTAAAAATATGGGGCTTGATGGCTGCATAAGCCTTAATAATACTTGGTTTTATTACCTATGAGCAAAAGCTTCACACATCTTTTCAAAGCAGTTGAGAACAGTAGAAGGTTATAAGCATAGAGTTGTAAAATGAGTGCAAAACTTCTGCTTTGTGTTTAAAGCGAAGCTGCTAAGTGAATGGATCAAGGTATAGGGCAAAGGGATCTGAGTCGGAATAGCACATATTGAATACAGACAGCAATAAAATGTCAAGTGCCAGAAAGTCCATTTCAAGAAGATTGTGTTGAATAGGGCAAAAGCTGTGCTATATTTGATGATGCCCCACACATAGTCACTTAAACTAAAAACCGGTCTGTTCATCCTTTGTGTATCTAGAGGACTGAGAAACTGTGGAGACATGTCCTCATTGAAATCTTCAGGAACAGAAGCTGAAACATGGTTTAATGTTTTTTGCAGGGTCTACATCAGGTTTATCACACAGACCTGTCATGGTCACTGGCTTAGGCTGGAAGGCCCATTCAAGGTGTAAACTGCCACATTTTCAACCTGAGAATATTCTGTTGTCTAAATGGAACCTTCTGCTGGGACAATGAATAAATCCCTATGTGTGGCTTGGAGAGTTCTTTTTCAAAAGGTTGGTATCAATTTTCTGTTAGAAGTGGAATGGGCAGCACTATGTGTGGTAAGAAGTTTATGGTTTTGTCATGGAACATAATGAGGTAAGTTGAGTCAATTTATAGTTTATTTGGGTACTTGATTATGTGGCCAGTGCTACCTGGTATTCGTGTACCCTGTGAGAGATCCTGGTGTAAGCTGTATGGCACAGAAGTCGGAGTTAACCCTCAATTTTTGGCCTCTATTAACTCAGTAAGTAACGCTGCCCCCCGTGTCACCATCAGAAGCCCTGCGTCTCAATTCACAAATATTTTCATAGCTTCACAACTTGATGAGTACGAACAACTGTCATTTCTTAAAGACAGAACGTTCTTCTCTCTCAAACCACAGGAGAATGAACTGCTGATGGCTGCCCTGGGTATTTTAATCAGGACAGTAAGCTGTGTAATTACTCTATGGGCCATTGTCACCCATCCTCTCTTTTGCCAAGTTGACTAAAGGTCGCTTAACTTTTCTTCATTAAAACAAGAACTGTTTTTGCTAAATGAAAACCAGTCAGAGAGCTCAGGCCAAAAATTGTTGGCAATCTTCATGCTGAATTACACAGTCTGCACATTGCAGGCAGCCTGTGGGTCCTGAGGCTGTCACAAATAACAGGGGAATGTGGCTCTTTCTCCCAACAGGAAGAGCCTCTGCCCAGTGGTCTGGGCCCTGGGCCACGGCTGAACTTTACTGTCGCTTCCAAGGAAAGCTTTCTGTTTCACCCACACATGAAATGGTTATGATGTTGAGAATAACAATTTACTAAGTTAGTTTTTCTAAGCGTGAAGCAGCCTGGCTCCTCTCAGGTGCATAAACTGTATCTTTATTCCTCAGCGTTCGCAATGGCAAAGGCTGTTCTGTGTGCCGCTCACTCCCCACTCTTCCCACTTGGCACTCCTCCTCCCCTCCCGGCACTCCTGTGTACCATGTGTTTCCATGCTGCTGTGGCTTCCCAGGCTCCTTCTCAGGCACAGGCCTCTGGGCAGAGCCTTCCCAAAGTGTTCAGACTGTATTTTCTTCCATCCTTTCTTCCATGTCTGTGCACTCAGGTCCTGGTCTTAGAGCTGTTTAATCTGCCTATGATGAGTTAGATCTTTAATTATGCATTAGGCATTAATTACAGCTTACAGCTCAAAGTGAGTAATGGTTTAGCCAAATGACAAGTGTGCATTGTAACAAAGTTCTTCAATACCTCCAATCCCATTAAAAAATTGATTGGGACCTATTGGCTGCATTTTTTTTTTCTATAATTCTTCATTCTCATAGCTGGGAACTCATTTCTGTAGCCTCAGCCTGGCTTCATTCTCTGGGACCAACCTTGTCAAGGGCAGGAAGAGAGTAAGCGCGATCAAGAAATTCAGCCATAAGTAAACTTTGTGCTTTCTACTCTGGGCTTATTACTACTAGCAACTGGATTCCTGCTTTGCTCTGAGACTCAATACTCTGATATGCTCCTGAGCCAGGGGCAGTTAGGTAAGTAGTAGAGTCACCTGCGGCTTTGGACTAGTGGGAATTCTGGGGCAAACGGTATGGAGACTTTTTGGGCTTTGGATGACAGGGCAGAGCAGGTTCCAGGACCCTTCAAACCACAAAAGTGGCTGCTTTCTCTCACCTGTCTTTTAGGTTGACACTGCACACAAGTGAGATTGGCTAAACAGAATCTGCTGTTCTCAGGAACGTTTTTCCCAGTCACGAGCATCCGCCTTCAGCAGGAATGCTTTGCTTTGTTTAGTTGTTTTATTATCACGCCATGCACTAACTCAGAGTAGACTTATGGGTCATACTACAGATTGTTCCCGACAGAATGTGAAAGAAAATTAGGATTTTACACAGTTTAAGAAATGAATTAGACATTTCCCGAACCAATAAAGTTTAGGTGGCCATCACACTGTTTTGTTTTCCATGTGCCTGATACAAACCATTCTCCTTGACCTGTATAATGCCAGATCCAAGGACTTTTTGCCTATAATGGTATAGGACAGCCTTGATTACACCTGAAGGATTCTTTTCCTTCTTTATCTTCAAAATGAAATTTCATATGAGGACCTAAATCAACATGTTGGAGTGCAAAAAATTTAAAATGTGTTAGATGCAAAATTTCATGTTGCAAAATTTTGCACACAGAATGACTTTAACAATATAAAACATATACAAAAGTTGAAAACTCCTAAATATGGTTATCATGGGATGGGCCTAGACATGATTTAGATAATCTTCATATTAATTTCTATTTCCAAACATTCCAGAACAGGTTTATGATGAGAAAGAAAATAAATGTTGCTTAAAAATAAAAAGCACTGATTCTGGATTTATGAGAACTTTATTCTATAGTAAAAAATGCAAAATAAATAGAAAGCATGCTGATTCTAATCAGGCTATTGTGGGGGTCAAGTAAGATAGTGGGTGCAAAAGCACTGTAAAAAAAATGAGAGAGAATTACAGAGGAATACTCAAATATCCCCAAGGCATTGGGTAACAAAGTGAGCGGCCACTCCACCACTTACCCAGGTGCCTCTGAATCAGGCACATAGGACAGAATTGAGTCTCAGAGCAAAGTAGGAATCTAGTTGTTAGCAGTAGACTATAAGTCCAGAGCAGAAAGCACACAAGGTTTACTCAGGGCTGAATTTCTTGATCTCACTTACTCCGTCCCACTTAGAAGGCTGGTGCCCGAGAATGAAGCCTGGCTGAGACTGCAAGAATGAGTTCTCAGCTAAGAGAATGAAGAATTATGGAAAAAAAGTGCAACTAATAGGTCACTACCAATTTTTTTAATGGGATGTAGGGACATATTTCATAAACACTTTTTAGCTTACAGGATTCCTGCAGGCAAATTTAATGGTTATGCTTCAGGACAAGAACCTGCCTTTAGTTTGTATGATAATGAGCCATGCTGTGACAAATGTACCTTGGCAGTGCTCTTACACAGTGGAATCCCAGTGGCAAGTACAAGCAGGAGCAGCAGGTGTACAAATGATCCAGGGATCAAGCAAAGCAAGGGATCCATCTGGCAGTTTTTTATCATCCAGAAAATAAGGCTGATTAGAGGGGGTGTGGAGTGCGAGGGTTAGGGAAAGAAAAACAAACTGTAGGGCTATGATTCATGAAGTGGAAATGCCTAAGAGCCTGGCCTGAGAACAGTGCGGTGACAGACCGTGAAAGCAACGGCTTCATCTGCAAGCCAAGGCTTCACTGGACACAGTAAGGAAAGTGACACTGCCCCTCTACTGGTTGTTTGCTCCTCCACGTGCTTAGTGATGCCATCACCAGCAGCAACACAAAACTCAGATGGAGCGAAGACCGCATGTTTTCCAAAACTCATTTGGTGCTAAGGAACTAGGAGCTGCTCACACTCTTCCAAACAAAGGAAACTTTTTTTTTTTTTAAATATCAACTTAGAACTCTCAAGAAGTTAAGAATGGAAACCAAAGTATAATAGGGCTTCATGGGAACTCTAATCAGAACCAAGGCAAAATGGTCTCTCAATTAATCATGGCATTCATAATTCTTTCTATGCCTATTTCCTTCTATACCCTGCTCTGTAATTATACTAACAAGTTTCTGCTGCTTAATCAGAGCTTTTCAGTGCTCAAATTTCAGCATACACATGGCTCTGCCTTATCACAGCCACATAGTGTGTGTGTGCAGCACATTTGTGTAGGAAGGGTATGACCAGGACAATGAATAACTAGTTACACACTTGGTTCATTAAAAGTTGCAGCCTATTATAATAAACATTATTACAGAGCCAGGAGACTATAGACTCTGTAAGGAAAAGAACTATTCTACCTTATTCACCACTGTATCTGTGGTGCCTAAAATAGTGTCCATGACATAGAGCTACGTGATTAAATGAACACTTCCAGAAAGCATTTAGTGCTTCCTGTGATGGAAGGAACAGATAAAAGAGAGTTTTAGGAATTAAAATTTCTGCCTTTAAGAAATTATCTAATCTAATTGGAGAAATAAGTCATGCTGATACAAAATTGTATGGATATAATGGATTTATCAGTAATGGTCACAAGAGAAGTAAATGTCACACTTACTGGGGAAATTGAAGAAAATTTAATTAACGGTTTATTTTCCAAAAGCTAAGGGAAATTAGCAAGGCATGCTGTATCATTGGAAAGTTAATGAGAGGTGAGATATTACTTTCCCTAGATCTGAAGATACAAAGAGAGGAAGTTGCTGGAATGGTGATGGTGAGCTATGATTATGCAACACAATCACTAGGTAAGAGCTGTGGCCTCATGTGGAGGCCTGTGGGAAGCTGGCAGGATACAAATCTTGACCTTATTCACCTCCTACATCAGATCTCCTCCATGTGCCTCTCATTGACTGGCTCTAACCTGAAGGCCAAAGGCAAAAGAGCCTAGGAAGGCATATGAAGTTACTCTTCTGGGCCATAGAAAGGATGAAGCGTAGAGAAGAGGAGGAACATGGAAGGTACCTTGCAAAGTGGAGGGTAGCATATTACTAATGTCATTTTTATATTTTTCACGTTATTATACATAATTAATTCCTTTTTCCAGCTAAAAGCAGATTATTAAAGCAGGAAATCAAGTAGAAATAGGCCCTTCTTCAACTCCTTATCTGTAACCTGACTTTGTTCAGTCCATGCAGATCGAACAATCTTGAGAGCAGGTTTTGAGAACAGAGATTCTAGGGTTCTAAATTCCAAAAGTGACCTGCATGGCTCAAAAATAAGTCTTAGATGTTGGAATATTGACTTCTGACATTATTGGTAATACAGAGAGGATGGGATTTTTTTTCCCTTCTAATAAAGGCTGGCAGGAAAAGAGAAAGAGAGAAACAGCAGTTCAGAAATCATTCTTACTTGCTTTTCTCCTGCCTGTGCAGTTGAACCTTGAGGAAAGGCACTGTGTGAATAACATCTAAATAGGTTTGTGGAAAATTCTCAGAGATCGACAGAGGGAAAAGGGTATACTTTTATACTTTTCAGAGCATAGACAGAGAATATTTTGTAAATCATGTGGCAAAGTGCTGTATTTAGTATAGTATACAGAGAAATGATAGTGCCCAGGTGGTTGCTGAGAAATGTGTAGAAAAGTGTCCAGTTAGGTCAGTCAGAGAATATCCTCGAAGGGCCCTGCATATTTTTGCATGGTATACAGAGGGTGGCTGCAATTACTAGGCTTCTCAAGGTATGCACAAATCAGAAGGGGCTGAGAGTGAAATCAGTGAGGAGGCCACAATGACCGGAACCTTATTACCAAACACTGCAGCAGAAACCGTGGAGACCAGCATCAAACTCTAGCAAAAATTAGATTCAACCAGTTGCACCTCAAAATATACCAGCATAAGATGTCCAGGGTCAAAACAATATCAACCAAATAACATCAGATGCCAGTGAAGGACACAAAGAAGAGCATCAAAGTATGAGTTCCATCCTGCCTCTGTGAGGATATGTAAGCCCTTCTCTATACTCATAAGACATCATGACTAAGAGAGGGGAAGTGGACAGAAAACAATCTGAGTTAGATAGAAAATGTATTTTTAAAAGAATATAGTAATATTTTAATTTCCTTTAATTGGCAAGTTTAAAGCTCTATCCCCACTATTACCTTCCTTCCCTGGAAAAGGAGAGATAGATTTAATAGATATCTAGTAAGTCAAAACAATTTATTAGATTGGGATGATGGAGAAGATGGAGGTAAGATTTACAAGCTTGACTGGCTGGATGGTGGAGCTGCCAAAATGAGAGAATATAGAAGAAGTAGTATATTTATATTGGAAAGTGGAAAGTTCAAACATCAACATGCTGAGATTGACTGCCTATGGGACATCAAGACAAGAAGATACAGATGATCAAGGTTTAAAGCAGAGGCGTGGGATGTGATTATAGACATGACAGTAATTAATTAAATTTAAGTACTCAAAGCAAATACTCAAAGAGTACTTATTTTGTGGCAAAATTCATGCTAAGCTCTTAGCAAATATTGTCCCATTTGATTCTCACTAATAAGATTGAAAAATTCATGTTCAGAGGGGTTCAACTTCTTACATAAAGCGAAACTGCTAGTCAATAGAACAACTGAAGTTTAAACTCAATTTTGTTTTACTCTAAACTTAAGTTTTACGTAATACCCCCAGCTCAAAAAACTATAAAAGTATATATAAAGAATGAGGAGACAAATGGGCCAAGGGTGGATGGCATCATCATTAAAAGCATCAGCATTTAAGGGGTGAGAAGAGTAATGAATATAAGAAAAAACAAATAATAAGAAAATATGGCATTAGAAACACAAAGAAAGTAGACTGTTTGAAGTTGGAGGTCAGAATTAAGACTGTCAAAGTCAACAAAGAGAAATTAATAGGGGCCAGCTGCAATCTACTGTAAGATAGAGATGGTACATCTAGAATGAGCAGAGTATGACCAGAGGACATAAGCAACCTGCATGAGCAAGAATCCCAGACCTCCATTTCACCCACCACAGGTGCACAGTGCCCAACTCATCTCCCACCTGAGGCTGAAGGAGGAGGAAAATACCTGAGCTTGGTTGATGGATGGATGATTGCTATGTGGATTAAAGCCAAAAACGAATGTTAGTTGCACTATAGCTTCACTTGGGGATGCTTTCAGAGACAATGGCAAGAACATATGCTGAAAAGACAGTTTCAGGTGATACACCTGATCATCTACTTTGGGGGAAGTAAAGGTTATTGACCAGATCATCAGGCCATCAATTGCTGCTGATTAGTTCACATATAATAGATTTCAAGGAATACATATGGACTAAAATACTTCAAGGAATATATATGGACTAATCAGCAGTGGTGAATGGCCTGATGAACTGGTCAATAACCTGAAGGAAGAAACATTTGAAGATCAAAACAAGGAGAATCAAAGTAGAGGCATATGCATGGACATATGAGAGCAGACACAAGTGTGAAGATGACTGTATCATTATGTTAACCCACACTAGAAACCATCCACCACAGAAGAGGCACTAAACAGCCAAGCAGACAAAATGATCTGGCTTGTAAACAACCAACCAGACAAAACGATCTGGCTTCTAAACAACCAAGCAGACTAAACGATCTGGCTTGCTGTGTTACACAGTTTTCCACCAGCTACCCCAGAGCTGGTGTGATGGGCACATGTGAAAAAGCCATGATGGTATAAATGAGGCTCTGCATGAAATCAACAGCATGGAATCCCACTCACGAAGGCCAATTTAGTCACAGCTGCCTCGAAAATTTCCACCCTGCAGCAAAAGAGACCAATGTTGAGACCTAAGAATGTCACTATTTCTCAAAGAAACAAACAAATAACGTGATGGCAAGATGGTGGCAGAATAACAGACAGTCTCAACCAGTAAGTCAGGCTCAAGCTTGTCAGAGGGCCAGAAGGAATTCAGAGGGCAAGAAGGAATATACATGTATTATATATATATACACACATATTTCCACAGAAGCAAACTCTGCTTACTAGGAGCTAGGGGTGTGTGGTGTTGGGGAGTGGTATGAAGGATTAGAGAGATATCAGTCAAAGGATGTAACACTTTAGTTTGGAGGTGTAAGTTCAACGAATCTATTGTACAACATGGTGACTGTACTTAGTAACAACGTGGTGTGTGTGCTTGAAAGTTGCTAACAGAGTAGATTACAAGTGTTCTCACCACAAAAGAATAAATATGTGAGGTAATGCCTAGGATTTTAACTCTAATTTAGCTACTCCACAATGCATACATACATCAAAACATCATATTGTATACCTTAAATGTATGTAATTTTCACTTGTCAGTTAAATTAATTAATTAAAATGGAGAAAGAGTTGTTAGCTCTCAGGAGTTTGATTAACTAACAGCTTCCACCTCTGACCTCCTTTAGGATCTGCTTCAGCTTTTGAGCTGAGTCACGATATTTGTGGGGTGACCAAGCCAGTGTCCATCAAGTTGATGTTACAGGGCTTAGCCATTTCTGTCCCAAGCCACACACTGTAAGGGTCAATCTTTGCTCCAAGTCTCTTTTTTGATCTGGCATAGGCATTTGTCAGGTTTGCATTGTGCTGTGATGGCTCTCGCACCCCATCCTGCCTCCTTTTTCTTTTCCAAATTTCACCTCCCCATAAATCTTTTTTTAATTTCTATCTCCTTCTCAGTGTCTGCTTTCCAGATAACCCGAAAGTTAAGGACAGTGGGCTGTCTTCTGCTTCCTACCTCCATGTTTAAACACCCGTTAGACATTTGGCTGAAGGCCAGCCACACTCTGACATTCTCCATTCTCCTCGTGACTGGTTTTGTCAGGCAGGTTGATAATCTTCCTGAGTAAGCAGACTCAATGCATTATAGTCCTAGCTCATGGCAAGATAAGTCTCAAAGTCTAAATTGGGGAAGTGGCAGGAAGCTACTTAATCCTGAGGTGTCACCATTGTTTTCCAAGGCAGGGTTTTTGAGGAACCCTGTCTTTTGGGAGTTACTGGGTACTAACTACCGTTTTTAGAGCTTATAGTTTGATATTCATTTGTTCTATATTTATTATCAGTTGAGTATAGGGACAGAGAAGATAAAGTAACTGACATTCCAAACCTCAAACACACACTTGAATAAAATACTTTTCTTAGCTCTTCTGTGATATGCTATATCTTAAGGACTCTAAATGAGCTTGGAGGGAGGTTGGGATAAAAAATCCTTGTAATATCCAAGAGCGGTTAACTTTGTCTCTCTAGTGAGAAGTGTCTCGTTGTCACAATTGCATGCCTAGCTATGGGATTCCTTAGTGTTTTTGTTATCTCTCTGCCTATTTTCCTCTTTTAAAACATTTAGAAGAAAATCACAGTTGGAGAAAGTATTTATATGATCATTTTTAGTTTTCCTTTCTTCCCAGAAGGTAAGAAATAATAGTCTTTTCCTGTTGTGCTTATTTTATGTTGGAGAGAAAAGTTTGCCCTCTCTGTATCACTTTCCAGTTATTATAGAAACGTTATTATACTTTCTCTAAAGTATTCATATGGCATCTAAGATAAAATAGTTTAAACACACTTAAAAATTATTTTTGAGCACAGATTTAAAGTGGTTTCATGACCATATGGAAACTTGTGAAAGGGTATTTGAGAGTCCAAGTAGAAAGTATTGATTCATTTACCCTCCCTCAAAGACCTCAATTATCCATATGCTCGATTCACCAAATGCAAAACGGATTTTCTTTCTATTCCTTTCACATTCGTCGGCACCAAATTCCAGTTGACTCTTCTGAAACATATGGTACGGGGGTGGGATGGGGCGTGGGATGAGGGTGGGGGTTAGGATAAGGAGGGTGAGAAAGAGCTTTTTTATGCTTTTGCATTCCAACTATCTGAAGAGCTTCTGCTTGGACATCTTTTCTGCATAAAAAACTTCCACTTAACATCAGTATCCAAAAAATAGAGAAAATATTCTAAAGTTGGAGAATGAGAGAAGCCCACTACAAAATACATATAAATGAAATAAAATGAAAACTCAGTAATTTTAGTAAGTCTTACCACTTTAGAATTTGGTGAATAAATAAACCAAATATTTGCTCCATGAAAATAATCACGGTCTAGATGAAAGAAAACTAGTTGGGGGAAAAAAACTGTGCAGTACAATCAGTTACTACTCATTGTTCCGACTTTTATAATTCTTGTTTTCAAAGCAATATTGGTTTACTAACAAAGTACAGCAGAAATCAATCATTTCTTGTCTAACTTCTTAATTTTAGTTCTGTAAGTTTCTCTTTTTTAGCCTTTTTGTTGAACTATAACATACATATAGACAAGTGTACTGTAACATACATATATGAACATACAGAAATGGGCATCCATGAGAGAATTTTCACAAAGTGAACATTCCCAGAAAGTTCTGCCATGACTATTTCAGTCACAATCTTCCTCCCCTAAGGATGACGCCTGTTCTGATTTTTAACGTCGTTACTATAGACTAAATGCTTGTATAACTCCAAAAAATCATTTGCAGAGGCCAACTCTCACCCCATCATGGTGATATTAGGAGGTAGGGCCTTTGGGAGTTTATTAGTTCTTAAGGGTGGGACCCTCATAAATGGAATTTGTGTCCTTATAAAAGAGTCTCTAGAGAGCTGTCTTGTCTTTTCCAGTATGTGAAGGTACAGAGAGTAGGCAGCTATGAACCAGGAAACCAGCCTTCACCAGGCAATGAATTTAATGACACCATGATCTTGAACTTCCCAGCCTCTAGAACAAGCTTGTCCAACCCTTGGCCTGCAGCCCACATGTGGTCCAGTACGGCTTTGAAACACACATTTGTAAACTTTCTTAAAGCGTTATGAATTTTTTTCCAATTAAAAAAAAACTCATCAGCTATTGTTAGTATATTTTACATGTGGCCCAAGACAATTCTTCTGTGTGGCCCAGGGAAGCCAAAAGATTGAATACCCCTGCTCTAGTACCATAAAAAATAAACTTCAGTTGTTTATAACTCACCTGATTTATAGTATTCTGTTATAGAAGCCCAAAATGGACAAAGACAACCAGATATTAATTTTGTCTATTTTAATATTTTATATAAAGTGAATCTGTATGATTTTTTTCTTTCATTTCCTTGACATGATGTTTGTGAAATTTGTTCATGTTGTTGCATACAATAGATACTTTATTTTTATTGCTGTATATAGTGATTAAGATGATATATAATAATTGATTATGCCATATTTATTTGTTTCCAAACTTTGGTTTTTACATTCTTGTACATGTATTCTGGTGCATTTGTGAACACATTGTTGGATATATAGCTAGAAATTAAATTTTGTGTAATTAGATATATCTAACAGCCTTAATAGATAAATCAGCTTTTCTACCTGGTTTTACCAATTTACATCCTTACCATCAATAAAAGAAATTTTAGTTGTTTCACATCTGAACATTTTAGTCATTCTGGTGATCATGTAGTGATATCTCACTATGCTTTTAACTTGCATTTAAAACTTGTTAAATGATAAAAATACTTATTGACCATTGGAATGTCTTCTTTCATGAAACATTTATTCATTAAAAATTTTTAAAAGTAGATTGTATAACTTTATTTCTTTATTCTAGCTACAACTCATTTGTTAATAATACATATAGCATATATTGTCTCTCACCTTCAGCTTCTCTTACCTTTCTTCTAATGGTATCATTTAGTAAGCAGATATATTTAATTTTAATGTAGTCCAAGATATAAATTGTTTTCTTTAGGATTACTACCCTTTGTGACTAGTTTAAAAAATCTTTGCTAACCCAAAAGGCCATGAAGGTATTCTATATGTTATATGCTGAAAATTTGAGCCCTTTATCCTGTACATTAATACATGTCAGTGCACCTATAGTTAATTTTGGAGGGCATGGTGTGAGATAGGGGCCAAGACACATTTTTTTTCCCACATGCATTACCAATTACATAAGCACTCTTTATTTAAATAAAGACTCTCGTTTCCTTACTGCTCTGCAACTGCACCTTTGTTATAAACAAAATTTTCATATATGTGTGATTGCTTTCTGTAATCTCTGTCCTATTTATTTATTTTGTACCATTTGTATCAAATACTATAGCTTTGTAATAAATATAGTTGGATATCTAGTTATTTTTAGTCTTCTAATTTTATTCTCTTCAAGATATTCTTTATTCTTATTATGTTTCTATATGAATTTTAGAATTATGTTGCTAATTTACATTAAAATCGCCAAGGTATTAATTGAGATTACATTCAGTCTCTTAATAAATTGCTGAAGAATTGTTGTCTTTACAGTACTGATACTTCTTATGCATGGCCATAAAATGTCCCTCTGTTTACTCACATCTTCTTTACTCTGAGTAATGTTTTGTAGTTTTAGGCATAGATATTTTATACAAAATAATTAACTCACAAGCAAATTAACCACTGGAAGACAAAAATCCATCATTCCTTCAAAAAAGACTACAAACCTTGTCTCAATAATGTAGTATTTATTACATCGAGCAGGCAATAAAATAACTAGACCTATGAAGAAACAAGAAATTGTTTCCCTTAACTAGATAAAGTAAGTAGAAACAGTCTGGGAAATGATGATATTAGTGGACAAGGATTTTTATAACAGCTATTTAAAATATGTCCAAGAATGTTCAAAAAAATCCATATTTAAAATATGTCCAAGGATGCTTGGGAAAAAAAAGCCAAAAACGACATTCAAATGATAAGAGAACAAAAAATAGATCTTAATAGAGAAAAGAAAACATAAAAACCACAAATGTTAATTCCAGATTAAAAAATTATGATATGTGATATAAAATTATGCTTGACAACAGAACTGACACTTCAGAAGATGAGACCAATGAACTTCAAGACAAGTAATACAAACAAATCAAATGAAACACAAAAAGAAAAAAGACTGAGAAGAAAGTATATAGCACCTCAGGTACTTATGGGGAAATTTCAAGTGGTTCCATACATATCAAGTTGGTGAGATCAGACAGACAGGAGAGACTAGGGCAATAAATATTGAAGAAATATGCCTGAATGTTTTCCAAATTTCATGAGAACTATAAGCCCCTAATCTAAGAATCAAAGTAAATCACAAACAGGAGAAATGCAAGGAAAACCACACCTAAGTATCATTATCAAATTACTAAAAACCAAAAAGAAAATATATGGTATCCCCCCAAAGACACAATAACAATAAAAAGAGTGATTGATAAATTCTTAAAAGAAACAATGAAGCCCGAAGGCAATGGCAAGAGATTGTTAAAGTGCTTAAAAACCTAGATTTTTATATCCAGTGAAAATACTCTTCAAAAATGAAGAAGAAACAAAGACATATTCAAACAAATGCTGAAAGAATTTGTGGTGGAAAAAAAAACATAATATACATTAACATATGTTATTTAGGCAAAAGCTATGATATTAAATGGAAACTCAAATCTATACACAAAATAAAAGTTCTTCAAATGGGAAACATGTATGTCTACAATAACTTCATGTTTCTTATTCCTCAGTGTTTTTAAAAAATAAATGGATAATTAGAGAAAAATAATAATATATTCTGCATTTTAACATATATAAAAGTAAAACGAATGACAATTATACAAAGACAAGAGGAGAACTAGATATATACTCTTATAGGTTCTTATATGTGAAATGATAGAATATTAATTCAAAATAGACTGCTATTAAATAAAGGTACATATTGTAAATATTAGATCAAACTTTAGACTTTAAAAGAAAAAAAGAGGTAAAAATAAAAAGCCAATAGAAGATATAAAATGATATACTAAAATGCATTTAGTCAAGAAAATATAGAAAAGGAAAAAAGATAAGACAATTAAAAAACATATAGTAAAACTAGTAGACCTAAACTCAATAACATAAATAATTACATGAGATGTACATGGACTAAATACTTTGATAAAAGAGCAGAAACTGTTAGGCTGGATAAATAAGCAAGATCCACCTATACACTACTTATAAAAAATACATTTTAAATAGAAAACACACACACATAGGTTAAAAGTGAAAGGAGTAAACAAGATACACCATAACATTTTAATAACAGGGAGCTGGAATGGCTATATTAATATGAGACAAAGTCAATTTCAGACAAAAAAAAAATCCAAAAGAAGGAGGAGAAGTTCATAATGATAAAAAGGTCAATTCAAAAATATATAATAAGCTAAGTGTATATGCAACTAATTAAAGAGCTTCCAGATGTATACAGCAAAAATTGATAGAACAAAGGGACAAATAGACACATCCATAATTAGAGTTACTAAATTTAGCTCTATTTTCTAGGTAACTAATAGATAAGAAGACAAAATTTGGTAAGGATACTGAAGATTTAAATATTACTATCAACCACTTGATACTTATTGAATATTAGATTACAGAATATAAAAAACACATTTTTTTTAAGGTGCCTATGGAATATGAACCAAGGTTAGGCCACACGTTAGGTCAAATCTCAATTAATTTAAAGTAATTGAAACCATAAAGAGTCATTTTCTGACAACATTAATAACAAACTACAAATCAATAACAATGAAATTGTCTGGAAAATGGACAAATATTAAGCAAAACATTTTTAGGTAAACGGTGAGTTAAAGAAAAACAAATGATGGAAATTAGAAAATACTTTGAAAAATAATTAAAATACAACATATGAAAATTTGTGCAATGCAACCAAAGCTGTGCTTAGAGGGACATTCCTACAGCTTTCCTACAATATATGGTATCCCTCCAAAGACACAATAACAATAAAAAGAGTGATTGATAAATTCTTAAAAGAAACAATGAAGCCCGAAGGCAATGGAAAGAGAATTTCTTTCATACTTGTACAATGGAAAGAGAATTTCTTTCATACTTGTACAAAGAAAAGATAAAAGGTTTAAAATAAACAACCTAGGTTTCTGCTGTAAGAAGCAAGAATAAAAAAGCAAATTAAACCCAGAGTGAATAAAAGGAAGGAAATAATAATGATAAGAGAGGAAACAGAAAAGTCAACACATGATAGAGATAATGCAAAAAAAGAACCCTACTTATAATCGTCAATAAAATTGTTAAAACTCTAGTTAGATTGATCACAAAATTTTAAAAAGTGTGGGGGAGAGAAGAAACAAATTTCTAATATTAAAAGGAAAGAGAGGGGCATGAGAAAGATAAAGAAATATTATGAACAATTTTATGCTAATACAGTTGACAACATAAAGGAAATAAAAAAGTTCTTGAAAGACAAATGATGAAAACTAAACAAAGAAGAAATAGAAAACTTGAATATCTTCATAACTACTAAAAATTGAATTCATAATTAAAGACCTTCCCACACACATACAAGCAAAGGTTAAGTGGTAAATTCTGTCAACATTTGTTTTAGAAATAACACAATCCTACCAATTATTTTCACAAAGTAGGGGAGAGGGAACATTTTCCAGTTAATTCATTATTAATTCAATTTATCATTATCCTTTTCCCCAAACCAAACAGAAATTTTAAAGAAAAATAAGCTTCTTACAACAGATGCTGGAGAGGATGTGGAGAAATAGGAACAATCTTACACTGTTGGTGGGAGTGTAAATTAGTTCAACCATTGTGGAAGACAGTGTGCCAATTTCTCAAGGATCTAGAAATAGAAATTCCATTTGACCAGCAATCTCATTACTGGGTACATACCCAAAGAACTATAAATTGCTCTACAGTAACGGCACATGCACATGTATGTTCATTGCAGCCCTGTGTACAAGAGCAAAGACCTGGAACCAAACCAAATGCCCATCAGTGACAGACTGAACAAAGAAAATGTGGTACATATACACCATGAAATACTACACAGCCATAAACAACGATGAGTTAGTGTCCTTTGTAGGGACTTGTATGAATCCAGAAACCATCATTCTCAGCAAACTGACACAAGAACAGAAAGCCAAACACTGCATATTCTCACTCATAGGAGGGTGTTGAACAATGAGAACACGTGGACTCAGGGAGAGAAGCATCACACACTTGGGGCAGTTGTGGGGGTAGGGGAGAGATGGTGGGGTGGGGAGGGAGGGGAAGGTGGGGAGGGATAACATGGGGAGAAATGCCAGATTTAGTATGCACCTAAGATAAAATAAAAATTAAAAAAAAAAAGCTTCTTCAACATATACTCAAAAATGTTAAAGTATTAGCAAATAATTCAGCAAAACATAAAAAAGATAACACGTTATGATAAAATGAGGCTTATTCCAGGAATTCACAGTCAGTTTAAGATTTAATCAATGTAATTCATAATATTAGCAGAATAAAGGAGAAAAACGCTGTGCCCTTCCTGATATAGAGAAAGTATTTGATAGAATTCAATACTCAGACTTGTTACAGACAAAATCTCCCTCAACCGTGGCAGATGACATCTATGAAATATCTATAGCCAACATCATGTTAATGATAGAAGATTGAGCTCTTTACCCGTAACACTGGGAAAAGGAAGAATGTCTGCTCTTTACTTTTATTCAACATTATACTAGAAGTCTTGGCAAGTGTATTAGATGGAAGGAAGAAAAGCAAACAAAAGGGAAAGAAGTGAAACTTTATTTATAGATGAAATGATCATGTACCTAGAAAATTCTGAAGAATGTATGAAAAGAGCTACTGGAGCTACTAAGTAAATTTAGCAGCATCACAGAACATAAGGGCAATAACCTAAACTCAGTCTTTTTATATCTATACTATTAATACAAACTTGGAATATATAATAAAAACAATGCCATTTATAATACATTAGAAGTCATAAAATCTTTAAGATAAAGCTAATAAAATATATGACATATTCATAAAAATATAGACAGATGAGAGAAATTAAATAGAATGTATACTTATAAAGAAATAAGGCCAGGCATGGTGGTTCATGCGTATAATCCCAGCACTTGGGAGGCCAAGGCTGGTGAATCACGAGGTTAAGAGATTGAGACCATCCTGGTCAACATGGTGAAGCCCCATCTCTACTAAAAATACAAGAAAAAAAAATTAGTCAGGTGTGGTGGCGCGCACCTGTAATCTCAGCTACTCAAGAGGCTGAGGCGAAAGAATCCCTTGAACCCGGGAGGTGGTGTTGGCAGTGAGCTGAGACTGAGCCACTGCACTCCAGCCTGGAGACAGAGCAAGACTCTGTCTTAAAAAAAGAAAGAAAGAAAGAAGGAAAGAAATATATGTTTACATATTGCAAGATTGAATATTGTTGAGTTCTGTTCTTCTGAAATTATAGATTCAGCCCAATTCCAGTAAAAATCTCAGCTGTTCCTTTTGTAGAAATGTCCAAGTTAATCTCAAAATTTATATGAAACACAAAGAACCTACACTAGCCAAAACAACCTAGGAAACAAGAAAAAGCCAAAGAGCCTGCACTACCTGTCTTATTAATGCACAGATAAACAAATTAATCAGTGAAACAGAATAAACAGTCTAGAGAGATTTACAATGATTTTGTCATAGGCACAAAGCAATTCAATGAGGAAAGGAAAGCTGTTTCAACAAAAGGCACCAAAGCAACTGGAAAACTACATAGAAAAAAAACAACTCCTATTTCACACCACTTATAAAATTAATTCAAGATATACCATAGACAACCCTAAAGATAAAAACTACCATTATACAGTTTGGAAGAAAAGGAGAATATCTTCAAAATCCTTGACAATACTTTCTTAGATCCATCCCAGAAAGCTCACCATAAAAGAAACAAAATTCATAAATTGAATCTTTTCAAAACTCACAACTTATGCTCATTGGAATTATCATTAAGAAAGTTTGTATCAGGTCAAATATCAGGAAAAAATGTTTTCAATACCTATATACTATAAACATATTTTTCAATAATAACAAAGATAAACAATCTCATTAAAATGCTTAAAAATTTGAATAGGCACTTCACAAAAGGAAATATAAAAATGGTCACTTAATGTGTCAAAAGGGAGATGCAAATTAAAATAAAAATAAGATATTACTACAAACCTCTAGAATGGCTAAATGAAAAAGATTTGCAACACCAAATATTAGAGAATCTGTAGAATAACAACTCTTACACATTGCTGAAAGCAATGGAACAATGGTACAACACTGAAAAAAAGAGTGGCTTTTTATATAGTTAAATATACACCTATCCTATGACTCAGCAATTTGACTTCTGGGAATTTATCCAAATGAAATGAAAGCACATGACTACAGAAAGTGTTGAATGAGAATGTCATAGCAGCTTTACTCATAATAGCAACTGAAAACAGACCAAATGTCTATCAGTGAGAGAATATAAAATAAGCAAGTGGTGGTATGTTCATTCAATGGAATACTACTCTGCAATAAAAATAAAGAACTGGTATATACAACAAAATGGCTAAATATCAAATTCACTATGCTGAAAGAAAGAAACCAAAAAGTACACACTATATGATTCCATTTCTATAAAACTATAGAAAGAACAAAACTAATATACTGTGAAAGAAATCAGATAGCGGTTGTCTCTGGCAAGGTAGAACTAACAGAGTGGAACAAGAGCGAATTTTCTAGGGTGATTGAAATATTTAACTTTCTTATAGTGGAGTGGATTACATGGGTATGTGATTTGCCAATTGTATATATAAAAGTCTCTACTCTGTCGGGTTCAAGAGATATAAACATTTCCCCATCGGAGACCTCTATAAAAAGGAACAAAGCCTGAGACATTTTATAAATACACACACACACACACACACACACACAGACACACACACACGTGTGGGTGTGTTCCTAATAAATTTGGTCCTTTTATCATTATAAGATGTACCTCTTTATTTCTATTAATTCTTCTTACCCCACGAATCAACTGATCTGTTATTCTTAGATTCATTCCAGAAAGCACTAACCATAAAATTTACAATCTTTTATTTACACATTTACTAGTGTTCACATGTTTTTATTTCTCATCTTTTTACTTTGAATTTTTCTGTATTTTCATAGTATGTTTTATAAAGAACATACAGTTTTTAAAATCTTCCTGTTATGAATATCATCATATATCATAATCATACTACATTAATATGGAATACTCAGTCTGTTTGCACTTGATGTAGTTATTGATATATTTGAGTTTCAATCTATTACTATACAATTTGTTTTCTACTAGTCTGTGTTCTTCTCTCCTTATTTTCTTTGAAATGAATGATTTTATTTTTCTATAAAATTGTTAATAAAAGTGAAGTCGGTCAGCATCCAAGATGGCTGATTAGGAGCAGCTCAGGATTGCAGCTCCCAGTGAAAGCACAGAGGGTGAATGGATGCCGCATTTCCAGATGGATTTTTATTACCCACAGACCAGGAGATTCCCAGGTGGAGGAGCCCCATGGGTTGCCAGTGCGGCTGTTTTGGCCCACACGGCTGTTTTGGCTGACGCGGCTGCTTTGCCAGCGCCCCGGTGTGGCAGTTCTCCGTACAAAATACACTGGTCTGTGTACTCTTTTAACTGGCGAGCGGAGCTACAGGAAGGCAGATTAAAAAGGGGACTGAATCAGGGAGCCAGCTCAGGAGATTCCCGGGCAAAAAAGCAACACGAATCTCAGCGCCGCTATTTCAGCCGGCGCAGTGTGTCACCACACTGGAAATCACAAAGATCCTGGCGCCTTTTCAACAGGTGACTGGAACACCTGGGAGAGAGTCGACCATTCAACTAAAAAAAGGCTCTGAGGCAGCGAGCCAGGTGATCAGGCTCGGCTAAAACAGCAATTGGAAATGCTCTCGGTTGAGAGTTTCGCAGTGGGTACAACTGAACCCAGGATGGTCTAGTTCTGTGGGGGAGGGGCATCTGCCATTACCGAGGCACTCCACCACTACAGAGGTAGTCCGCCATTGCAGAGGCAGCTTGCTGTTACTGAGGCAACCCGCCATTGCCGAGGCAACCTGCCATTACAGAAGTGGACCACTATTGTCGAGGCAGTTCTAATTACAACCATATAAACAGGACTGCAGGGAAGTTCACACAGAAGCTGGACGGAGCCCACAGCAGTTCAGCAAAGCCTCTGCTGGCAGACAGTGACTGGGCTGCCTCCTTGCTGGGCAGGGCAGCCCTGAAGAAAAGGCAGCAGTGCTGCAGAAACTCATAAATAAAGCTCTAACTCCCCTGGACAGAACACCTGGGGGAAAAAAAGGGAGTTAAGAGTTTTGCTGCAGCAGACTTAAACGCACCTGCCCAGCAGCTCTGAATGAACATTGGAGCTCACAACTCAGCAGCTGAGCTCCTATAAAGGACAGACTCTCTCCTCAAGCAGCTCCCTGACCCCCATATATCCAAAAAGTCACCTCATAAAGGAGAGATCAGACTGATATTTGGTGGGTATCCTTCTGGGACAAAGATAGCAGAAGAAGAAGAAACTGGTAGCAACCCTTACTGTTCTGCAGCCGATGAAGGTGATCCACAGGAAAGCAGGGCCTGGAGTGGACCTCAGCAGTCCTACAGAAGAGGGGCCAGATTGTTCAAAGAAAAACTAAGAAGCAGAAATAACTTCATCATCAACAAACTGGATGTCCACTCAGAGACCCAATCTGAAAGTCAGCAACTAAAAAGATGACAGGTGGATAAATACACAAAGATGGGAAGAAACCAGCTCAAAACGGATGAAAACACCCGAAACCAGAACACCTCTCCTCCTACAAGGGATCACAACTCCTCACCAGCAAGGGAACAAGGCTGGATGGAGAATGAGTGTGATGAAATGACAGAATCAGGCTTCAGAAGGTGGATAATAAGAAACTTCTGTGAGCTAAAAGAA
>CAUYQU010061677.1:0-64231 GCA_963574635.1 Cheracebus regulus
AAAGAGAATGTTTTGAACCAGTGAGTCAAAGGTTGCAGCGAGCCGAGATAGTGCCACTGCACTCCAGCCCGGTGACAGAGTGAGACTCCATTAAAATAATAATAATAATAATAATAATAATAATAATAATAATAATAATAAAAAGAGGCCCAGGAAAGGTTCAGAAACTTGCTCAAGGTCACAAAGCAGCCAGCAGATTAATCTTCAGCAGACTGGATGGCTACAAGATCAGTCAAAATAAGCTAGAAAAGATTTGAATAAAAAGGTGCCATAGCAAGAATATTTAGTACACAGAGTATAGTTTATAACAACATAGCAAGACTGCTTATAGACTAACTGGATTGCTGGATGAGAAATTCAGGCAGAGAGAAGCAATCTTGAAGAGAATATCATGTGACTCAGAAAAGGCAGAAATAGGCTTTTATCTGTTCTTTTGAGGCTGGATAATCTTTGAAGCCAATTCAGGAAGAACTTTCTAGAGATTGGCCTAGGGAAAGAAATGAGAGAGTAGCTAGATGATAAAGTTTGAGACAACGAGATACCCTGCTGTCCACACTCACACAAAATAAGGAAAAAGACTACTTCCCACTATATTTAGAATAAAGTTCAAACTCCTTAACACGGGCTATCTTTTTGGTAGAATACTAGAATTTATTAACCAATCCAGGACATTTTTTGAAGTCAAAGGAAGTGCTATAACAATTTTTCCAGAAAAATATGGTTAAACTAAGACAGTTCTGGGCAAACACAGATATACAGTTACCTTGGTGATAAATTAAGGCCCTACATCGTCTGACTACATCTTGTTAAATTTTCTCCATTCATTGATCCTACTGACTTTCTTTCAGTTCTTTGAATTTATCCACCTCTAAGCTCATTCTTGCTCAGGGACCAAACGCCTACTTCCAGTCTATCTTGTTCAGCCCTTCTCTCTTTGCCTGGTTAACAAATAATCTCTGTTGTGGTCACACGCCGTAGGCCAGTTACACAGCAACCCTTCCCTACTTTTTTCTCAATTGCACCTGGATTTTGCCCAGCCATCTCTCACACAACCTCTGTCACTTGGGGAACTCTGTAACTACAATCTCAGTCCAGGGAAGGATACTGACAGGAAGAAGTCAGTCAGCTGTGGCATCCCTCTGTCTGCCAACAGCTTATTTTTCTTTTTATTTTTTAGAGACAGGGCCTCACTCTGTTGCTCAGGTTGGAGTACAGTGGTGCCATGATAGCTCACTGCACCCTCAAACTCGTGGGTTTAAGCAATCCTCCTGCTTCAGTCTCGGAAAGCACTGAGATTACAGGTGTGATCCATTGTACCCAGGCTTGTCTGGGCAATGACTTAAGGAAAGTGTATTAGCTTGGAGCTTCACATGGCAGAAAACTCTCCTATGTAGTGGTTTGAATGAAACAGAAATTCATGACTCCCCCTCATTTGAAACAAGTGAAGAAGGAGCTAGCCAGGGGCCAGGATGGTGTTATAGCTATCAAGCACTCAGGGTTCACATTGCCTTGTTATCTTCACATGTGGCTGTAAATCTTCAGATCATATTCACATTGCAGCAGCAGGAAGCAAGAAGAGGCAGGGAAGGGTATGCCCCTTCCTTGAAAGAATACAGCCTGGAAGTCACTTCCACGTACATCTATTGTCAAAACAGTTACAAGGCCACATCTGGTTATTAGCAAAGCTGGGAAATGTAATCTTTGTGCCAGGCGGTTCTGTGCCCCACTAAAAACTTGGAATCATGGGTCTTGGTGCACAACTCTCTGCCATGATGCACCAACTGACCTGAAGGGAAGGACTTAGTCCTAGCATATTCCTCTTTTCCTCTCTGGCTGGATGTGAACAAGAAGACAAGAAATTCTAGTTGCAACTCTTTTAAGTGAGAGAAAAATAAACACCTAATTTTTTTGAGACTTCTTATAACCATAAAAAGACTCAGGCTTAAAAGGAAATTGATACTGTGAAGAGCAGAGCAAAAACAAGAACCCAGGGACCTGATAATATGGTTTAGCCACTGAAACCACCAACAGCAAAACCTGCTCTAGCTCTCCACGAGCTACTATGAGAGAGAAGAAACTTCTTTATCGAGCACGCCACTTTGGTTCAGAGTTCCTTTTCCTTGCAGCTGAAAGCATCTTCACTAAATTCCCTATAGACACCCTACACACTCAATCTCTGTTATAATTTATCTTAGTAACCTCTTTTTTTCCTTTAGAGCCCTCATTATAATTTTGAATCATTTATTTGTTACTTGCTTGAAGTTTATCTCCTCTGTGAGGCTGTGAGCCATGACTTTTGGGTCTGGATTTGTTTTATACTTTATTGTATACCTAGTGAATGAAACGAAATGGCTAGCATGATGCTTGCCACAAAGTAGGTGTGTAAGTAAATGGCTGCCATCATAAAAATGTTGTTGATTAATAAGCCTTGCTCATTCAAAGAGATCACTTCTCCTTAAAGGTAGCGTTAAAGCTACATGAAGTAATGAAGAAGGACAGTTTGGGGAGTCATTTTCTCCTTTATTCTGTAGGATTTTGCCATATACTATTCATTTCAACTACATCAAAGATCTATTTTACAGTTTCAGTGTGACCTCAACTTTGAATATTGGGCTACTTTGGGCTATAGCTGGATCTTAAAAGGAATGACTGCACCATAAAAAAGGGTGAGTTCATGTCCTCTGCAGGGAAATGGGTGAAACTGGAAACCATCATTCTCAGCAAACTAACACAAGAACAGAAAACCAAACACCGCATGTTCTCCCTCGTAAGTGGGTGTTGAACAATGAGAACACACGGGCACAGAAAGGGGAACATCACACACCAGGGTCTAGAGGTGGGGGGCTAGGGGAGGAATAGCGGGGGCTGGGGCTGGGGAGGGATAGCACTAGGAGAAATACCTAATGTAGATAACGGGGGGATGGAGGCAGCAAACCATCACCATGGCACATGTATACCTATGTAACATTCCTGCACAATCTGCACATGTACTCCAGAACTTAAAGTATAATAAATTTAAAAAATAAATTAATTAATTCTTAAAAAAGGAACAACTGCAAAGCTGGACACCCAGGTGACAGTCACAGCTGCAGCACTGACAGCTGTGCTGTTGCTTTCACTCAGACATCGCAGAAGTGGTGACTGCATAAATGGGACTAGGGTAGTTCTCATAGTCTCTTCGGTCACATTACAACATTGAAGGGATGTCTTCCCAGACACTGGAGACCTTGCCTTCTTGTCTGCAGATAGCAATGTACCTTTTAGGCACATTGTTTTCTTCCTGAGGCCATGTTTCTTGGTAAGTTTTCCCCTTTTATACCCTTTTCCCACAGCCCCCAAAATTGTCATTTTTTTAAACTTCAGGAAATAGGAAATGATTAAAATAATATGTTTATATCTACAGGCAATCTCTAAAGCCTTTACATTCCATATTGAGGTGTACTTCTAATGTATTTTCTGCCTCATATACTGTTTGTTTATTTACCTAGGACATTAATTTTTAATTAGTCACGTGCCACAAATGATGTTTCAGTCAAGGACAGACTGCAAATATATGTAACATATAAGGTTACATATATAATATTCTATTTTTACTGTAACTTTTCTATATTTAGATATATTTATACACCAATACCATTGTGTTACAGTAGCCTACAATACTGAGTTACAGTTACATGCTGTACAAGTTTGTAATCTAGGAGCAATAGGCCATACCATATAGGCTAGATATGTGTTAGGCTACACATTTAGGCTTCTGTAAGAACCCTCTATCATGTTTACACAGTGATGGAACCGCCTGACGATGCAGTTGTCATAACACATGTTTGTTGTTAACCGATGCATGACTGTATTATTTATTTCAGTTCTCCACTCTATCTAAATGTGATTAGTTACTACATAAGGTGCTTGAGAAAAAAAGTGTAACCATGACATTGATAATTGGTAACAGATACAAGTCTTTACTTTCAAAAAATTTGTTTAGATATTTTTTGACTTTCAGCAATGATGATACTAAGTAGGTATCATTTATTGAGTGCCCACACTATTTCAGATATTATGATAGACAGTTTATATAATACAAGCAGAAAAAGTATGCATTTAATCAGTGGGCCAAGGGCTATACTACAGGATGCTCTATGTTATAAAAATGAATAGCTGGAATGGTTCAGTAATAGGAAATTATCTGAATTTAAAAAATATTAATTATCATTTGCATTTACATTTTACTCATTCAATTAAGGAGTAACTAAAAATTTACATAAACATAGATCAAAAACACATTTTTAAAATTTGATAAAGTTCACAGAATAATTTGGAGGGTTAAAAGCAACTCATCTTTTTATTTGTATGAGTATTTTTTAGATTTATAAATACCCCTATTTTTTAAATTTTTGAGATTTAATTCACTCACCTCATCTAATCATGAAGACTTAGTCTTAAAATGTAAATAAAAATAGATATTTAATGTCAGCCTTTCCACCCTGATATCTTCTCCCCCAGGTCCTGTTTCCCAGATTCTGATGATTACGATCCATGACTTCCTGACTTCTCCCTCTCACTAAAGCTTCAATTTTCTAGCTGTTTAGTGTATCCTGACTATGACAAGGCAAATATCAACAGCATCAATGCCCTCAAGCTCTGGCATTCAGCATAATTAATTAACAATCCTTCACTGGGATCTGGGAGCCCAGCTATGCAGCTTTGCTCCTCGACTCTCCTCAGTGAGTAGCCACGTGTGCTCATAAAGTGCAACTTTTCTTTCCCATTCCTGTCATCCCCACCTTATATTGAATTGAGAGTCTGCATGGTCTCTACTTCTAAATTCAGCCAGATGATTCAACTTAGTACCCTGGGAGTCTGCCTTGAATACCTACTAATACGCTATACCCTGCATGGACACACATTAGCCTTCACTTGCCTAATACCTGGATATTGTCTCTATTGTAAGTTTCTCAACATTGGGTTCTTTCTTATGATCAGAAAATTAAGCCCAATTAGAGCATGTAATACATCAATATTATGTACTTAGAAAATGCAACTTTGGAGAAAAGATTTACTAAGAATTATTTCTGTAAGACTTAATGAAAATGGTCAAGATACATTTCTAGATCTCCATCATCTATGTGTTTTATTCTAACAACTCTCTCCCTAAACCTTTAAATAACTTGTATATTATGTAACATAGAAAAAAATGATTCCTGCCTTAAAAATATTGATTCTAGGCTTGGTAGAAGAACTGTAAGTAAACTCTAGGGTGTTAAACAGAGAAGTGCAAGTGACATGTATGTATCTCTCTGTATTCCCATTTATATCCAGTGGCTCAATGAACATTGAAAAATGGAGAAATGTAATTGGTGGATCAACTAAACCTTACTTCTTCCTTAACCTTGATTGAGAAAATAAGGAAGAAATGACTGATTTACTGTTTTTTCTAAGGAAAATCATGATCAAAATCATTTGGAATCTCTTCCAGGAAAATCATCACAAAACTAACCATGTTCTAAATATGATAACTTACAATGAAGCATGTCTCACACAAATGAACAACAAATGCATAAAGATAACTGCACGGTTCACGCATAACTTAGACCTCAGATGCTGATGAGAGCCAAAATTACAACTGGCCTTGCACCACTCTTGGGCACTGAATCTTGCCTGTCTATATGATAAAATCAGTGTGCACAAGATCATATTCTTGGCATCTATGACCAGATCCCATGCTAAGCCCTAAGTTCTTTTCTTACCAACCCACTCCTGGAATATCTCACACCTTATGATATTCCCACAATCTGACACATGTTTAAATCACTGAAGCAAAATGTTTGCTTCAGGAATTTCAGTTTCAGTAGTATATCCACATCATTTGAATGGTACTTTTTACTTTCTTCCAATATAAGGATTCACAGAGTGTAATATGAAAAAAAAAAAGAAAAAGAAAATATATTCTCTAGTACCCAGAAGCTAAAATGAATGAATTCTTTTAAAACTTTTTTTTTCCAGAATAGACCTTTCCAGCTAAACTATGAAAAATCTGGACATTTCCTTATACATTTTTAAAGTTACCAAGTGGAATAATAGAGTTGCATATGAATTTTTAACTCTGTAGGTATTCTCAGTAATAAAAATGTGTGTATGGCTCATCTAACCTTCTCTGTCATATGCTAATTTTAAATTCCTTTCAGCTCTACGTATATAAATAAGAAGCATGAAAGTGGCAATAAGTCCACACAAAGAATATACCTTTAGTAATGGATTTTGCCTAACTTATTCCCTTTATGTGGAGGTCAGATGAGCTGATGAAGACACTGAGTGCCTCAGTGGTTAAGAACAAGAGGTGAAAGCATTCCCCCATGCAGTTCTGGGTATATGTGTGCAAGCAGAACACTGAAAATCAAGACGGAGCAGCTATTAAATAATTCGAGGTCAAGAACCTAGGAAATTGGGTCCATGTGAGTGAACACGACAGGTAGAGCCTCAGATGGTAACTGGGAACTGGAGGGCAGAAGACGAAGATTCTGACTATCAGGCAGAATAAAACTGAGGTACAGCAGGTCAAAATGTGTGAGCAGTATATATCCAGAACAAAAGACTGAGATGACTAATAGGACTTAGAATTAAAAAATAATAATAATACCCTCCCCTTACAGAAAAGAATAGGGCTAAGTTTCCCTAGGCTCTGCAGAAATCCTTAAGACATTCTGAATATGAAAATGCACGAAATGGGAGATAGTCCTTGTGTTCAGGGTTCTTAAGACCACCCCACCAGAAGGGCTCACAGGATTAAATATATATAATCATATTGACAGTTAGGCTTATTACAGTTAAAGAATATACAACAAAATCAGCAAAGGGAAAGGTACATGAGGAGAAGTTTGGAAGAAACCAGGCACACACTTCCAAGAGTCCTAAGGGAGTCCACAGGATGTGCTCAGTTGCTCCAGTAATAGACTTGTGACAATATGTGTTAAGTTATCAACCAGGAGAGCTCATTACTCAGTTCTCAAGGTTTTCATTGAGGCGTGGCAATGTAACCACCCTCTGCTTAACATACACCAAAATTCCAGACTCCCGGAAGGCAGGCAGGTGTTTAGCATAAAACACATTGTTCCTTAAATAGCTTAGGCCATTCTTATCAGTTAGGGAAAGTTTTGTATCAGTGTAGAAAACTGTTTATCAGCCAAGTTCTCCAATACCAGCCAAGGGGCCAACCTTGCAAACGGGCCTTTTTTTTAAGAAAAGAAGCTCAGGTTTGTTATGTTAACTCTTTTCTACACTGTCCCCGCAATAATTTTCCCTTTTTGTTTCCTTTTCAGATATAGTTGCTTTTGTTTGCAAATGGGAATCCTGAAACGTTCCTATAATACAAACAAACAAACTAACTAACTCAAGATAATTAACTCACCACATAGGACCTTAACTGCTGGATCTTATTTATTCTAGAGCTTTACTTGTCCCAATGTATCACAAATGGGGATTAGCCTGACTTCAGGTAGCAGCTGTTTCCCTAAAGCCAACGTTTAGATTGGTAGTGATTTCATAGGTCCATTAACCTCAGCTAGGACTAGTTTCTTTAAAATGAAAATGCAGTGATACAAATTAGAACCTGGGATGTCTGGTGACCGATGTTCATGATAGCATATTAGAGATATAGTTTCAGCAGCGAGTTTGCTGAGTGAGTCAGAAAAGGCCAAGAAGACAGAAAAATTTACTATGTTTTTTAGCTATGGATGTCACATGCTTCACTAGGAGCCAAGCAAACTCTCTTACTTTCCTGAAAAGGATAGTTGTCCAGATAATATAAGCAGAGAAGCTGGATATTAACTGCTAAAACCATTCAAAGAATTCCAATAAATTTTGGATGGCCTTGATTGTCTAGAGAATGTGGAAGGGCTTCTTGTCCATTTTCCTTGGGAGGGTGAGGTACAGATTCTTAGAAACCAATGATCTCTGGTATCATATCTGGTTCTGCTCTTAAGGATGCTCAATAAATGATTCTGACAAGTGCATATGGAGCAGGCAGCTATGAATACATGAGCTAAATTCTCAAGCAAGCTCAGGGTCAAGTGCCTACAGGTGGGCCAGAAACAGTGGTTCAACAGCTATGTTCAAATAGCAAGTCTGAGAAAGGAGGGCATGAGATAGGAATGAAGAACTAGAGTGAAAAGCCAAGATGCAAAAGAGTGACAGTGATGGGAGGGCAAAAGAATGGAAGAGAAGCTGTTTGGAGAAACACTATACATAGAGGCCTGTGGCTGACAGTGGGCTTTTTATAAGTTCTCTATCGTCTACTCAGTGAATAAAATCATTCTGCTTGAAGGGATCTGAGCTGAGTAGGCAAACTTAATATTTAAAAAAGGAATATAAATGAAGGAAATACATGGTAATAAAAATTAAAATATGTTCTTAAATTTCCTTATGTGCCATAGGAATCATTCTTTAAAAAGCTTTCAACAGAAATAAAATGATCTGAAAGCAACGTTTTTAAGCTACTGCAACAGGCCTGAGATATCTAGCCTTAGAAAAACCTGTTTGCAAGATTGGCCTTTGGGTGGTGTCTGGGAACGTTGCTGGTAAGCAGTTCCCTGCACTGAGTGGAAACTTTCCCTAAGTGATAAGAGTGGCTCACTGTGACTAACTGGCCACAATGTGGTTTATGCCAAACACCTGCACACAATGTCCCAGCTTTCCTTCTGGGAGTCTAGAATTTGGGTACATATGAGGCAAAAACTGGTTTTCCCTTCTGAATTTTTTTTTTCTTCTTTAAGGAGATTCACAAACATAGCATTCCTGGAATTACTGAATTGGAATACTCTACTTACCAGTCTTGAGTGACTATAAATCTTTCAATTAACCAAGCAAGCATCCTCAAAACAACAACCATAACAAAAACCTATGCAATAATCTCTGGACTGGTCTAGCAACTGGCAGTCTCATCCTTCTCAAAGAAATTACTTACTTACTGAGAGCCTACATGGTCATGACACTCAGCTGATCTAAAATCCTCAAAAGCTCATTATTGTCTCGTGAATTATGATCAAACTTATTAGCCTGGCACCGAAGCCTTTTACAATTTGTCCTTGGCCTACGTATACAATTTAGCTTTACACGTTACCATTTTTCCCATTTACACTTTGTTACTTGTGTGTGACATGTATGCTTTCTGTAAGAATTCTTTCAAAAATATCACGATCTGTGATTTCAAGATAACTTCAGTAAGAATTTTCTTGACCATCTACTATGTGCAAGGTTCAGTGTCCTGGGCACTGAAAGAGATAGAAAAATGAACAAGACTTGATCCCCACTCTGTAATGGACAATATAATTCATAGTCACATTCTGAAAACCATTTGGGTGCTTAATGTGTTAGATCTATAACATGCTCCATTGCAGGATCTTCCTTGGGGAGCTTGGTGCTTCCTCGACTCTTTGGATATTCCCAGTAACAACATATTTAATTAGAATGCTTTTATTGGCTGGGCATGGTGGCTCACGCCTGAAATCCCAGCACTTTGGGAAGCTGAGGTGGGTGGATCACCTGAGGTCAGGAGTTCAAGGCCAGCCTGGCCAACATGGTGAAACCCCTTCTCTATTAAAAGTATAAAAAATTAGCTGGGCGTGGTGGTGGGTGCCCGTAATCTCAGCTACTTGGGAGGCTGAGGCAGGAGAACTGTTTGAACCAGGGAAGCTAAGACTGCAGTGAGCAGAGATCATGCCATTGCACTCTAGCCTGGGCAACAAGGAACTCCATCTCAAAAAAAAAAAAAAACCAAAACTTTTATTATATCTTTAAGTTTATTCCCCTTTTAAGTAGCATTGTCTGTCCATGTACACACAGCTTTATTTAAAGATTTATTCACAAAGTGATTTATTGTTCTACCTCTTCTTAGCTTGGTGTTATAGAAGAATCATCATTTGCAAATAAGAAGGTCAAAACTTTACATATATTCTAGGTTTCTTTCTACCCTTCAGAAATAAAGTTTGCCATGTCTTCTCCAACTAACCACTATCTACTCAAGTACTGACAAAGCATGCCAATTGCTCCCCACATTAGAACCATTCCTGGCACATGGTAGGCACTTAGTAACAATCCTACCTGTATGGCTGTACAAAAAATTAATAGAATGGTGATGAATAATGCAAAGAAGCAAAAGCTCAACAAGAGACAACATAAGCCAGTATCAAGGTCAGATCTTCACAATTTTCTGGTTTGTTCCTAATCACATTCTAGGACAGATGTTCCTGTTTTGGTTTATAGACTGAAATTTTTTGAAAAATTAATTTCAGCAGACCCTCTGAATCCATTTTTATAAGAATCCTAAGCTGTGAAAGGAACAAAAGTTTTGGCAGATAGTATAATCAGAGTGTCAGGGATTGGCTTGGTTCGAATCCTTCAGGGTATTGAAAATGTGATAAAATAATTGCATTATTTATTAATGACCTAACGAAATTCTTATACATTATGCTGTAGAGCAATTCCACAGACATTATCTCCTTTCATCCTAAGAACCCAGGAAGGTTATCCGTTTAGTTATCAGAAATTACCATGATAAAATGCAAATACTTAGGACTACCAGTAGCCTCAACCATTATCTTCTAAAACATTTTTAGAAAGCAAAGCATTCATAGGATTAGGACTGACGTTGGAGGTGGAAATTCTGATGCACGTGACAGCTTTAGGGACCTGGGCGGCCAGTTCCCCACTCCCCACTCCTCCCCAGATCCTCCAAAAAAGCTGAAGTCCTAACTTTGACCAGGTTTGACAAAGAAGGGAGAGGAAACAGGCGTTTTGTAAAGTACTACTTCCAAACGCCACCCGTCAGGACAGATTCCAAGCCACCTTAACTTGCTGCTGGTTTTAACTGAAAATAAATGGTACATAAGTAATCAAAAAGTCGCAGTCCAAGACCTCTGATCAAAGAACCGAAAAAAGGACAGCGAACGACCAGTTCCCAATACTCTGAACCGAAGGGTCGGTCGGAGAAGCAGTTGGGAACAGGAGGAGGCGGGTCTTGCACGACAAACCCCGCCCCTCCCTCGCTAGTCGCTGAATGGTGGCGGCGTTAGACCGCGGCGGAGGGGCGGGCCTGTGGCTCGGTCGCTCCCTTTCCGCGCGGTCCCGTGTGCGCTGTGGGTGTGTTTCGGAAGGCGGGCGCGCGCGCGCTCACGTCGGAGGACCGGAAAGGAGGCGGGGCCGCGGCGGCGCGCGCTCCCGGAACGCGCGTACCGCAGACGGCGCGGATCGCTGCGAGCCGGTCCGCCGCCGGGACGGGAACCTGGGTGTGCGTGTGGAGCTGGGGCTCGTGGGAGACTGTCGCGATGAACACGGTGCTGTCGCGGGCGAACTCGCTGTTCGCCTTCTCACTGAGCGTGATGGCGGCGCTCACCTTCGGCTGCTTCATCACCACCGCCTTCAAAGACAGGAGCGTCCCGGTGCGGCTGCACGTCTCGCGGATCATGCTGTGAGTGCTGCCGAGGCCGGGCCGGCGGGGCAGGACTCCCGGACCGGGCCGGGGGGTGAGCCGAAGCCGGGCCGCCGCGCCGGGGCCGCGGGCAGGGCGTCTGGGTCGCCCTCTGGAGCAGTCGTTCGCCCCGGAGGGCGGTCGTCAGGGGTGCACCTCGCAGGCTTTTCCGGCGTCCCCTCGGAACTCGCACCCCTCCACCGTCAGTTCCCGGGCTTGCTCTTAAATGTTCGTTTTGAGCGTTCCTCAGGTCGGTGCCTCCGTTTGCTTCCTGTTCCTCACTTCCCTCCACCCCACGCCTGGCCAATGAGGGAGCAACACAACAGCAGAGCCGGCGCCGCCGCCCGCCCGGGTTGGCGCCTCCCGCGCGTCCGGGGCCTCGGGGGTCCGCACGCGAGGCCCGCCCGGCGCCGCCGCCGCGCTCTGGGTCGGGCTTGCGTGGGGATTCCCGGCGGCCCTGCCGCGCCGGAGGCCACTGGAGGGTGTTGTCTTTGTGTCGTTCGTCACCGGAGTTTGCCCTGTTTGACATTCCCTTTACAGTTGTTGCCTTTGCACCATCAGAAGGCGATAAACGCTTAGCAGCTGCTTTGAAGTTGGCCAGAGATGTTCGGCACTGAGAGTTAAGCATCTCAACCTTCTGATACAGCAGGGTTTTTGTTTCGTTGGGGTTTTCTTTCTTTCTTTCTTTTTTAGTGCCAACCACTTGAAGAAATCTGCGGAAACGCCAAAAAAAAAAAATGCAATTCGAAATGACAGTGTCATTTTTCTATTGCTTATTTGGTCCTTGATTTTATTCTCTGGCACTTTTGTCTTGATACGTCGTATTTCCCCCCAACACTCCCCCCCGCCCACGTTCTCATACCCTTCTGCTCTATTCCATCTTCCAACAAGTTCTTTAACCTTAGTTTATTTCTTTGTCAGAATCACCAAGAAGCCAGTCATCAAATAGCGAGCCTTCTCCCCGCACCTCTTTTTTTTTTCTTTTTAAAAATTACTAATGTTTATTAGACGTTGTTCGAATAGACCTGAGGTGGAAACCAGCACTGCCACTGTCAGCCCTGTGAGGGTTAGGAGAGCTTGGTGCATATTAAACACTGAACAGGTGTTAGCTATCTCTGTCTTGAGCAAGTTTCTTACCATTCTGTGCTTTAATTTCCTTTTGTTTAAGATGGAAGTAATACCTAATTGGTAGGTTGTGAGAATTACTTGAATTTTGAAAAATATTGTCAGTCGGTCTGACCCGTAGTAAACTAAATAGCAGCTGGTTTCAGTAGTCTCCGCTAAATGGGGGTAAGTATACCTTCCAAGACCCCCAGTGGATGGCTGAAACCTCGGATGGCACCAAACCCTATATATACTGGGTTTTTTCCTATACCGTACATACATACCTACATATGATAAAACTTACAAATTATACACAATAAGAAATTAACAATAACATAACAGAACAACTGTAACAATATACTATAATAAAAATTATGTGAATACGGTCTTTCTGTCAAAATATCTTATTTTGCTGGACTCACCTATTTTCACACAGAGTTGACCACGGATAATTGAAACCGTAAAGTGAAACCTTGGATAAGGGGGTGATTTCTATATCATCCATTAATATTCCATGTCAGTATTCCATACCACCTTGTAGTCATGTGTAGCTTTCTTATATCCATTCTGCAAAATTGTTGTACATCAAGTATTTACAATTCTTTTTAGCAGTTTTTATCTCCTGAGTTTTGTTTGGGATTCTCTTAAGGTATATGAAATTCGCTGACGACCTACTTTCATATTGGATTAGAATGTTTATCCTGTTTTCACACTTACAGGTTCCTCTGGTTTTTAGTTGTTTCTTTGTGGGATTACTGTTTCACCTGTGCGCATACCTATTTTCTTTCTCTTTAAGAAATTATTGAATTTTGTATGTTCTATTGGAAGGATGATAAAACTTTTATCTTTACTTCTAGAAAAAATGTGGAAGATTTCACCGGACCTAGAGAAAGAAGCGATCTGGGATTTATCACATTTGATATAACTGCTGATATCCTTTAAGAAAATATTTTATTACTTTTTCTATAGTTTTATAATGAGATATGTATTATTTAATGATTTGGGTGACTATCATTGAATCAGCCAAACCTCGGAAATTCCTGTGCCTTTTTCATCAGTAAAATAATGTTAATACTTCCCTGTCACACTTTGAGAAAACTTTATAGATTTCATGAGTAGTTGTGCGAACATACTTTAAATTCTTAAGGGATACATTAAATTGATTGAAAGCTATGTAAGAAAGTTTGAATCTGTTTTTTAGAAAGAAAAAATAAAATTAGATCATTTGAAAAAGAAGGAAAAATATTACCAATGCTCAGCCTGCCTGTAAATATTTAATGTACAATTTTCAAATAATATATCCATATTTTATATAAGCAGAGAGAAACGTATGTTTAAAAAACATCTGTTACAATTCAAAAGATCGTAACAAAATTACTGGTAAACTGGTTGCTTTTTGCCATCATAACTCTTTCTGTAAAAACTTTTATAGAAGTCAGAAAATAGTAACAATTAAGAGTTTCTTTAGTGGGGATATTTAAATATTTTCTCTTGACTTAGGAATTTCTATCTTTTGACAACTCTGATCATTTTGGCCAGGCTAGTCTTTTTTAGGGCCTTAGGTTAATATCGTGGCAATGTTCTCTGCCATTTCTAGCCTAATCTCACCTACCTTTTTAATACCCCATGATTTAAATGGTTGTGGAGATTGAACAGTCTGAACTTGTGTGAAAGTAAAGCTGATCATATACTTGGAGAATTTATCTAATTTGCCTTTCTATAACCATGAAATTTACTTTCAGTTTAAGGTTTAATATATTATTGGATTTAGAAATAGACTAAAAATTAGTTCTGTAGGTACCCTTTTAGGAAATCAGAAAAGACTTATGCTAAATTTCATATGTGTACTTTTAAATCTTTGCGTCACTTAAAATTTACTCAAGGGAATTTGGGTCTACTGTGAGAGTAGTAATTTTGTGTATCCAGAGAATTATAATGAAATTTCCTGGTATCTATGGTATTTATATATTACCAATCTCATTATTTGTAGTTTCTTCAGATTTTCTTAATGCTGGTGCTACTACTACTTAAAATTGTACTTGTTCTTATAAACAGCAGTCCTAGACTTATCAGTTCTAAAGGAGTGATTCTTAGTGATTACACAGAATTAATAATGGAATGTAACAAATGTGTTGCACCTTTGAGAGACATTTTAATGTCTACTGGCATGTGACCAAAAATGACATGTACAATTTATTATACTTGGTTAGTTATTGAGCCTTGTTTATGTTTGTATATTGTTAAATTTAAATAGTGGTGATTGTGTATACTTTAGAGCTCTGGTGGAATTGTATTTGTTTGAAATATTAAGTCCTTTTTTTTTAAACTTAGTTGATTACTTGGAGGTGATTACAAGGATTACTTGGAGGCTAGCTGAGATACTTTGACTGATAAGAGAGTACAGGAAGATGCAGAAAATCCCATGCTGACATTTTTTGGTTTTGGAATAAGCTGTATTTCACAATATATTTATCTTCTGCATATTTTTATTAAATTAGTGGCACATTATGTTTCTGGGCCACCGTTTTTTCTACTCTAGTATTACTATTGTTACGGATAAATAACCTAAGAAAAATTAAGATCTTTTGAAAGTGATATGCTGCTCATAAATTTATATTTTCCTTAATTTACTTACATCTAGAGAATATATTTGATTGGAATGTTAAGCAGTTGTTTCTTTATTTATCAGCAGAATATTCAACAAAAAATAATGTAAGTATATCTAATTAGAAGTATTTTAATAGTTATTTAAAGCCTTATTCTTTATGAAAGAATATACATTTTATATATTTAAAATATCCAACCTAAGTTACCTAGCAAAAAATCACCAGCCTGTGGAGAGGTAGCTCTGTTCTGAAAACTTTATCTCTTTTGAGAGTCTCTTTATTTATTTATTTTGCTATTTGCTCAATAGCTCTCTAGCACTGGGGTCTCCAAAATGGAGTCCATGCAAAGTAATATATGTATGTAAGGAAAAAATTAAGAGCTTCTATTAATAATTTAAAGTAAAAGAAGAGAAGCTTTACTAATACTTGTTCTATGAACTGATGTTAATACTCATATTGAGCCCATAAGTCAGATAGATGGTCACATTCTACAACATGCAGATATTGGAGGAAGAGGAGGAATTCTGTAGGTCACGAAGTTAACCATGCTACCTAGCATTTATTTATTTGCTTTCAGCATGTTGTAAAACATTGTAGTATATGCCATATATAAGTGGATTATATTATCTGATTTTAGCTAATCCTCTCAAAATGGAAAAGTGGCTTTAAAAGATTTCTGCAAAGAAATCACAGATTGAAGATAATGCTAATAATTCGTACATACATAAACAATAGGAAAGTGGTGGAACTCACAGTTGTATTCCTCTTCTGACCTGCTTGTGTCACACTAAAGGATAAAAAAAACACAAAGACAACCTGAGTAGATATTACAAGTTGGCTGCGACACTATCAATACTATTAGTTAATAATAGTGCATGTGTATTACCTACAAAATTTATAAAAACACATATTTTGAGGATTTGTGATGAGAAACTATTGGAGAGCACTTTCAGTGGTAAGATCAGAAAGATATTGCTGAACTATATCAACTAGGAAATGAAGCTGGTAGTATTGCTACTCAGTGGTTTATTCTTTAAGCTAAAATACTCTGTCTCCACAGCTACAATTAGAGAGTTGCATGGTGACTTACTAAAATCAACAAAATTTGAGACTGTGATTACAATTCTCATCATGAAGATACATAATCAAAAGCTCTAAAGATTTTTAATAATTTTTGAACTTGAGATTATTTTAAAGTCCATCTAGTATCAGATACTTTCCTTTTTAAAAAACATGGTGTGAGCTGTTTTGGTAGTCTTAGCCATATACTTACAATTAATTAATATTCCTATCTATTGAGACAAGTTTGCCTTTGTTCTGGGGTTACATGGGATTCATTAATCTGAGTATCTGAGTACTTGAACTAGTTTTTTTTTGAGAGAGAGAGAGTTTCACTGTTGTTGCCCAGGCTGGAGTACAGTGGGGTGATCTTGGTTCATTGCAACCTCCGCCTCCTGGATTCAAGCAATTCTTCTGCCTTAACTTCCCAAGTAGCTGGGATTATAGGCACCCGCCACCATGCCAGGCTAATTTTTTGTATTTTTCGTAGAGATAGGGTTTCACCATGTTGGCCAGGCTGGTCTTGAACTCCTCACCTCAGGTGATCCACCTGCCTTGGCCTCCCAAAGTCCTGGGATTACAGGTGTGAGCCACTGTGCCTGGCCTGAACTAGTTTTTTAAATCAAAATTATAATTCAAAATTTTTAATTAGATGCTATTAAACTGTTATATCAAACCCTATTAAAACTATTAGTTTATGATTGAAAGCTATTAGTCTGGTTGAGAGCTTTTGTTGGAGATAGGGTGGGGGTGGAGATATTTATATGGAATACTGTGCAAATATTAATAGAAATCTTCTGAGGTTCAAATTTAGTGTTGATATCAAGGTATAAAGTGGTAGACTTAAAAATCTGAGAGTGATATCTATAGAATTAAAATATACAGTTTTTTACCTGAGTTTCCTTTATGTTTGTCATTAGTATAGTCTGGAGATAATTTGTAGTTAAAGATGGGCCTACCTTCTTTATCTTATTTGAGCTATATCCTTTGAAAAGAATGACAAAATCAGTTTTATCTGTTTCATGGTCTGATTAGCTAACTGGAATTTTTAGCACTTCAATTCATTACACATTTATTTTAAGCATGCATTTTATGCCAGGGTTTTTTTAGGCACTAGGAATATTGACATGAATAAGTTTTGATCCCAGTCTTTCAGAATCAATAAAATCGTAAACAGAAAAGCTATTCTTGAAGAGCAACATCTATAAATACACATATTCTACAAGTTTTAACAAACTATTGAAATAAATGTCACCTTTAGGATGTTTATACTTACATTCTACTTACAATTCTATACTTCCTAAGCTATTTTTACAATTTAACTATACTTATAATTTATCCTGGCATAACTAGACAGTTAAACTAATTTGAGATTTGACAGATTATTTGGTGAAAAAAATTATTTCACTTCAGCATATCTTTGATTCTGTTTTCTTCAGTTTTCATGTTTCTGTTTAATATTAGAAACAAACTTTAAAGTGTAGATTTGAACCCTCTTAGAAATAACTGCTCCACCTTTCATTTTAGTGAATGTTGTCATCATACAATGAGTAATTGGCCTTGCAAGCTAATAGATGCTAATTTAATAAGAACAAATTCCTTGGGATTTAGTAGTGGCCACGAATGTGTTTTCTTTCCATTTCATGCTTTTAATTTTCTAAATGGAACTTGTTTGTAATATATTGAAAGAGTGGCTTAAAATAATTGACCTCTAGAATTTTGCCTGATGAAACTGATGCATGTATTTTTTTTTTTAATTAAAGAGAAACAAGCTCTTTAGAAGGCTTCATTTCTTTAGTGATTTCTTCATTTCTTCAAGATTTTGTAAAGAAATCTTGGCGAAGATTTCTTAGAAATTTTCATGACGTAATTAATCAACAGTAACCTGTATTAGCAGCGTGATGGAACAGGGATTGGTTCTGTTTTCCTGGCACCATTTAGGATCCATGCTGAGCTGGAGAGTCAGAAATTTTACAAGGGAAAGTGATTGAAAAGAATACTTCCCTTCCAGGGATTTAATTCATCTGTTCCTCCAAAGGCCTCACTTTCTGGAGATCTTACAGATCAAAAACCTTGTATTAAGTTATGAAGGCCCTAAGTAATACAGTTGAGTTAGCAAAAGGAATGAATTCCTTCAGGGAATTATCATTCTTCTCTCCAAGAAAAATTTGCCCCCTTTTTGTATCTATTTGCTATCATTTGTATGCATGAAGATTTCAGCAAGCACCTCAAAGTTGAATTCATTAGCATGTCAAACGATTTGCTTACTAATACTTTTAATTTGAAGTGATACGATATTTCTGATGAGTTATCTGATTAATTTTCATTTTAAT
The DNA here is from genome assembly GCA_963574635.1 of Cheracebus regulus. Classification (NCBI taxonomy): domain Eukaryota; kingdom Metazoa; phylum Chordata; class Mammalia; order Primates; family Pitheciidae; genus Cheracebus; species Cheracebus regulus. The sequence goes on from CAUYQU010061677.1 coordinate 18,561, forward strand.
ATAGGCTCTGAACCAAGTTGTCCTGTGGGACAAGATTGTTTTGAGAGGTGATAATCCGAAGCTGCTGCTGAAAGATATGAAAACAAAGTATTTTTTCTTTGACGATGGAAATGGTCTCAAGTGAGCAATTCTTGGTCTTTTCTCTCGCTTTTTTTTTTTTACATCTAATAAGAGGTGAAAAGGACAGAAAGATGTATTTTTATTTTAAATAAAAATACTTGAGAGTAAAAGGAAAAAAATTGGGAGAGAAGTATTTATGCATATCTGAGCTGAAAGATTGGGTGGAAATGCAAAGTGGGATCTAAGATAAGTAAGCAACACTCTTGCAGTATGTGAAATGTCTTAGTCTAACTATTAAAGCTTCTGTCCTAAGTGTGTACAAGGACTATGGGCTTATTCAGATGTGGTAGGGCTCTGGTTGTCAAATTAAAGGATTCCTTTCTGAGAGTGAGCCAGGAAGCCTCAGAAGCAGCATGTTGCATCTAGGAGTTGATACCAGTTAAGAGAACTAGTGTTCGTTCTCCGAACGTGACTTCTGTAAAGCTCAGTTTAGAGTGATTGATCTCTCAGATTATTTTTACCTCTTTGACTCTATTGGTAAACATTGGAAATAATTTTAGAAGAGAGCTGTTTTGACCAAGCCAAACCTCTGTATTTGCATTGAAAATTTCAGAACATGAGCGTTTTAATTTGTTAAGGTTTGTCCTTCTAGATAATAACATAAATTACTAGCTCATCTCTTTTTATATTTACTGTTTTAATCATTTAAGCTTTTTGGTTGATAGTTCTATTAACTGCAGCTGTGAGTTTAGACAGGTCGTCATGGGATACCAGTAAATGTAATACTGTGTCTATTGTCCTTGGATTTTAGGTGACATGAGAAAATAGTTCTTCTTGCAGATTAGCATATTAGGATTTCTATAGGAATATATGGTTATAAATAAAAGTATTTGACATCTCAGTGTTTGACTTAAAAATTTTTTTTGAACTACTAGAATTTCTGATGACTTGTGTTTATTATGTCTTTTTATAGGGGAAACAGGAATGTCACTTTGACCCTGTCTTGGAATGTTGTACCAAATGCTGGAATTCTACCTCTTGTGACAGGATCAGGACACGTATCTGTCCCATTTCCAGATACATATGAAATAACGAAGAGTTATTAAATTATTCTGAATTGAAACAACATATTTTTATACTTAATGAATTGTATCTCATTTATCTCTTCCCTTGCATCTTCATTTGTTGTTAGTTTTTGTTGTTGTTGTTTTGTTTTTTTCTGTATAAGACCTAACATCAAAAGGCCTGTTTGAAGGGAAAGGTTAATGGGCTACTTAATTTTACAAACAAAACAGAAACCAAGGCTGTCACAGTGAAGTATTATCTTACAAGAATAAGAACTACATAAAAAGGATTGTAAAAAATACATATTTGAAGTATTCCCTGTATTTCTGTTACTCTTTATGGAATATAAAGTGAGCATGAAGGGTAGTTAAAACTTGCAGGTGCCTGTAGAGTCATAATAACTCTGTATTTTATGCCTTGCATTCACGCAAGTTCACATTGGATGTGATTTAAAAGTAGACATTCTCTTTTATCTTTTTTAGGATATGTTTGAATACTGGAAAATTAATATGGTTATTTGTTAGAAGTCTGGTTTATAAAAAAGCCAAAAGTAATGGAATTTTATTCCATTTGTCTTAGGCAAGCCCGTAATATTTGTTTTTCTTACATGTGACTAGCAGTTTTCTCCACTTCAAGACTAAATACCTCTTTATATGCTGTAAATCATTCTAATTCATTTTAAAATCTTTTAGGTCAACCAAATATGTGTCTTCAGTGCTTTCTTTAAAAATGTTCCTTTATAGCTTTGTACATTTTTTAAGCATTGCCATTGAAAGTTGAAAATGTTTGCATGGTTTATCCTCTGAGTTACGTTTCTTCTACTGAGCATGCCTACTGCCACTAAGTGAATTATTTACGACTTTTTATAGGTCCATATTTTAATTGTTGGGATAATAATTGTGGTATGCTTTCCATTTACAAACCACTCATATACTTTAGTGTATGTCATCCTTAATAATCTAACAAGGTAAGTGGTATAAGTGTTAGCTCTTTGCAGATGAAGAAACTGAAACCCAGAAGTTTATTGAATTGTTACGTAGTGAGCAAGGAGTGGAGTTAGAATTGGAACTCAGATCTTCTAATTCTCTGAGTTCATCCTTTCCTTTATACCTCAGATTGCAGACTAATCAAACATCACCTAAAACCTTCTGATATTGTTTTGTGACCCTGGAAACCCTTTCTATTACTCCTAGAAAAGGTTTCTCATTTTATATGGAAATAACTAATTTTCAGGCTGCCAACTTATATCGAGGTAATATTTTATTCTGCATAAATTCATTTCACTTATATTAAAAGCATAAGGGTATCTACCTATATGTAAAAATAATCAATACATAATACATGATTGAATACATGATCATATTTAACATGATTTTTTTTTCCTGCTGTGGAGAAATAAACATCCTCAAATTAACAACTGCAAATCAGTTACCCTTAGAAAAGCAAGACCAAACACTGTAGTTACATTGTTAGCAGTAACCAAAAAGGGCTAATATTTTCTAAGAATAGTTTAATAACATTTGTTATATTTACCTTATGTGAAATACATCACTAATTACATTAATTTTAGCATCTATTGTATGGAGTTGTACAGTTCATGTAAAAGCATGTGGGTATGGGTTGTTCAAACCAGCACAAAGTTCAAAGGTGTCATGAATGCTAAACTGTGCTTGGCTCCCAGCTTTTTCATTAAGCTTTTCTGGGTCTTGATTTCTTTATCTGTAAAATGACAGAGTTGGACTAGTTAACTTCACTGGTGGTCCTTTTACACCATACAAGTCTATAAAATTTGTCTGTTCAGCAAAGAGATTGAACAGAAAAGCATGTTAGTAATATGAAGACAGGAAAATGAGCAAAAGACTAACACATAACTCATATTGATCTACTTTATTTCTGTTAGATTTTACATTCAGAAAATTTAACCTTATTTACTTTGTACAAAGATTAGACATGGAAACTTAAAATGTGCCGGTGTCAAAGCTTAAAAATCGGGTGTGTCTTCTTTAAAGAAGGTATGTGCTATAAGCCTGCAGTCTTAACCAGACCTGGTACCAGTGTAACAGTTCATTATACTTCTGTGATGAGTGGATCTGTTAGTCTGGTAGAAATTAATGTTGAAATTTACTTGAATTACAGTTTTTTGACAAGCCCACCTTTTTTTTTTTTTTTTTTTTTTGAGTTCAGTGAGGAAGACAAGTAAAAATGTCCATCTAGCACAATGTGGATAAAGTCTTTTGTTTTCTTGACTAAGGGAAACTGCTCAGAACAAGAATGCTTCAACACGGGAATAAGGACCCTCAGTCTCAGGAACTCATTTTTGGGTGCAGTTTCTACATTTAAAAAATTGACTTGTGTACAGTTTGGTAACCATTTCATTTGCTTTAGTCTCAGTGTTTTAAAGAAATCTCATAACGTTCTACAAAGACACAAAGCTTCAGGTTTATACAAAACTAAGTATGATTAGAAATACGTGAGCCCAGAAATGATTCTGAGTAAAGAGAGTAACTTTAAGACACTTATTTAAAAGTAATTATGGTTAGAAATGAATTAATGTAAAAATATGCTCACATATCCCTTTCTCTAACAGTTTAACCTGCACAACCATCTGTATCAGTGTTTTTTATCCCCCTAATTGATTATATTTAGTTTCTTTATTCTGAAAGGAAAATAACAAAGATTTCTTAGGAATTAGAAATTCCTAAGCGTGTAATAGGAAAGTGAGTTATTTTGAATTTCCTTTCCTGGAATTATTTTACAGTTCTTTGGTGGGTCTGGTCAGCCAATTAATAGCTGGGCTTTAAGATTATCATCTCTAATAGCTAATGGCTGGGCTTTATCTCTATGATGATAATCTTAAAGTCCAGCCGTTGATAATGAACACTTTTCACTTTTTTTCTATCTGAAGCTTAGAGATCTAAAGCTTTGGATTTTTTGGGTATATGTCAATGGAGGTATTATTTTATAATACTTTGTGTTGACGTGAAGTGGGTTCATGGGGGAAAAAAACCATAAGCTGTGAACATGGGTAGTAAACAAACATAATCATTTCAAAGCTTTCCTTGCTTTTAGCAGAGAGAAGCCTGTATACCTTACATGTGACTGCCAGTAGTTTAAAGAGATCTGTTTCAAAAAGTTGTTGCATGTTTTTGATGCAATCTGGGAAATTGTTTACTTCACAATATAGTCATAAAAAATTCATGAAAATACTGAATATATGTTTGAGGATTTTTGTTTTTCTTTTCTTTTCTTTTCTCTCTTTTTTTTTTTGAGATGGAGTTTTGCTGTTATGCCCAGGCTGGAGTGCACTGGCGCAGTCTCGGCTCACTGCAACCTCTGTCCCCCCAGGTTCAAGGGATTCTCCTGCCTCAGCCTCCGGAGTAGCTGGGATTACAGGCGCCCACCACCACGCCTGGCTAATTTTTGTATTTTTTTTAGTAGAGACGAGTTTTCACCATGTTGGCCAGGCTGGTCTTGGTCTCCTGATCTTGTGATCCACCTGCCTTAGCCTCCCAAAGTGCTGGGATTACAGGCATGAGCCACTGCCCCCATCCTGTGTTTTAGGTTTCCTAGAATTATCTGCATACAAGACCGTGTAGGCAAAAAAGAACATTTTTCTTTTCTAATTTGTATGTCTTTTTTTTTTTCTTTTCCTTGTCTTATTGCACTGGCTGTGATATTTAGTACAATGTTAAAAAAAGTGGGATATTGGCTGGGTGTGGTGGCTCTCGCCTGTAATACCAGCACTTTGGGAGGCCAAGGTGGGTGGATCACCAGAGATTAGGAGTTTGAGACCAGCCTGGCAAACGTAGTAAAACCCCGTCTCTACTAAAATACAAAAATTAGCCGAGCATGGTGGCAGGAACCTGAATCGCCTCATGAACCCTGGAGGTGGAGGTTGCAGTGAGCCGAGATTGTACTACTGCACTCTAGCCTGGGTGACAGAGCGAGACTCTGCCTCAAAAAAAAAGTGGGGTATCCTTATCTTTTATTTTTCTCATATTAGGCTGAAAGCACCCCACTATGCTTCTAAATATGATGCTCTTTATAAGGCTGAGGATGTTCCCTTCCATTTTAAGTTTAGTAAGACTTTATTGTGAATATGTATAATATGTTGCTGGATTAAATTTGCTAGTGTTTTGCTAAGGATATGTGCATCGATTTTTATGAAGAAATTTTATGAAGAATTGTAGTTTTCCATTATGATGTCTTTGTTGGAGTAATGCTGGCCTAATAAAATGAATTGGAATTTATCTTTCCTTGTCTATTTCCTGCATTTTTTGGTAGGATTCTTACAATTTCTTTCTTAAATATTTGGTAAAATTCACCAATATAGTCATTTGGGCCTGATGCTTTCCTTAAAGGAGGATTTTTAAAGAGTTACAAATTCAATTTATTTCACTTTATATAAAATCCATTTAGAGTTTTTAAACTTTTTAAAAGTGAGCATTAGCAGCATGTGACATTAGTTACTAACATTAGTAACAGACTTTCAAGGAGTTCGTCTATTTTATTTGCATTGTCAGATCGATTCATGCAACATCGTCCATAACATTCTCATAATCATTTTGATTTTAATGTTGCCTTTATCATTCCAGATATTGCTGATTTAAATCTCCTTTTTGTGTTGTCTGTCTACACAAATGTTTATTACCTTTGACATTAAAAAAACTCAGCTTTTAGTTTCACTGAAATTTTTCTATTGCTTATCTTTTTTCTATTTTATTAATTTCTATTCTGATCTTTATTAACTTCCTTCTACACAATTTATGTTTAATGTTTTTGTTGTTATGTCTCCTTCTCCTTCTGCTCCTCATCCTTCTCCATCTCCTCCTTTTCTTCGTCTTCGTCCTTCTTCTTCCTCTTCTTTCTCTTCTTCTTCCTCTTCCTCCTCTTCTCTTCCTCTTCTTCTTAAGATAGAAGCTTTGACAACCTAAGGCCTTTTGTTTTTTTAGTATAAGTGTTTACTATTATAAAGTTTCCTTTAAGCACTGCCTTAGATATAGCCTACAAATCTTGATATGTTGTGTTTTTATATTGGTTTGGTTTAAAAACATTTTCTAATTATCCCTGTGATTTTTTTCTTTGGCACACAGGTGATTTAGATGTGTGTTAATTTATACACAATTTGGGGTTTTCAAACATTTCTTTCTGTGACTGATTTCTAATTCTATTTTGGTCAGAAAATTTACTCTCTATGATTTCAGTGCCTTAAAATTATTGAAACTTATTGCCAGCATGATTTATCCTGGTGAATATCTTATTTGCTCTTGAAAGGAATGTATATTCTGTTGTTGGGTAGAGTGTTCTACAGATGTCAAGTTGTCTGGTGGTGTTTTTCAATTCTTTTTCATTCTTTATATATTCAAGCTGCATGTGGGCTGAGGCATGCATTCAGAGTCACAGATAATTACACATATCCTCAGGCTTTTTGTATTTCTTCGGCTCCTGAAGGTCTCCTGCATGCATGCTTAGTATAGAAGCTATCCAGAGATGTTTGGGGAATTTGATATGTCAGTACTTCTGTGGCTCTTTTACTTCTCACATCTCACAGTTAAATTTTTAGTTGTTCTCTTGCCTGCCCTGAACTGGGTCTACCATCCTGATAAATCAAGATACAGGTGTTTTCTAGTGTGAGCTGCATTGGATTGAAATGGCCTCTGGCAAGAAGGCTACCCACTCACAGTTGAGTAGCACTTTGTTATGAGTAAACAATTCTGAGGTTGTTTCTTGCCTTTGGCTGTTTTCCAGTGCCAATACATTGTTATTTTTAATAATTTTTTCCCACTTTAGAACTTGATTTATGTGGAATAGAAAAGCCCTGTCTCCTTATGCTACCATTACCACAAGAAGATTTCTAGTCCTTCCCTTAGAAACATTCTATTTTCTTGGCTGTCATGACAGCAAATGTCTTGTTGCTTTTCTGGCTATTCTTTCTTTAAGTTTCCCTTAAATATTAAAATGTTTTAGTATTTAGGATATGCCACCTTTTAAAAGGCATAGGTTTTTTTTTTTTTGTCTTCTTACATCATACATTCCTCTTACATGATCTCATTTATTCCTACAGCTTTAATTGCCACTATATATTACTTTTAAAATTTATATCTCCAGCCTAGACTTTTTCTTTGAGCTCGAGACACTTATATTTATCTAATTATCCTTCATTGTTATTTATCTCTTTTATTGGCATCTCAAAAACAAGTCCCAAATAGAATGCAATCTTTTCTCTGTAACCTGCTCTTCCTGCTGGATTTTTAAATCTTACTCATACTGTCATCATCCACCAGTTTTCCTGGTATGTCCTTAGGATATCCATTCTTCTCCCTCCACCTCCATAAATAACCCATCACCAAGTACTGCTACCTTCCACTCCACATGTTCACTGCCATTGTCATCATATGAATGTGAACTATCAACTTCTTCTTGAAGTACTTAACAGCTTATTTATATATTTATTTTTGAGACATGGTCTCACTTTGTCACCAGGCTGGAGTGCCGTAGAGCAACCATGGCTCACTGCAACCTCCACCTCCCGGGCTCAAGGGATCCTCCTACCTCAGCCTTCCAAGTAGCTGGACTACAAGCACACAACACCCCACCCAGCTAATTTGTGTATTTTTTTAGAGATGGGATTTTGCTCTGTTGCCCAGGCTGGTGTTCAGCTTCTGGGCTCAAGCAATGCACATACGTCAGCTTCCCAAAGTGCTGAAATTAACAGGCGTGAACCACTGTGCCTGGTCACTTCCTCTTTTTTTTCTAGTCTTGTTGGGTCATCTTTTAAAGAGATATATCTTGTTATCGCCTTTCTTGAAAACATTTCTGTATTTTTCTTGTGCTTTTAGGATAAAAGGTGAACTACTCCACATGGCCTATAGGACTCTGCATGATCTAGTCTTTCCTGACCACTCCAGGGTCATGTCATGCCACCTTCTGCTTCACCCTGACACAAGACAAAGGGTTTTCTCTCAGTTCCTCAAATATGGATATTCCCTAACTCCCTGAAACAACCATCTTACATGCATTTGAGTGCACTGTATCTCTTTATGGCATCTAGTGCATTTATCATGTAGTTATTTGTTTAAGAATTTCCTTACATAGCTGTAGGCTCCATACCCAAGGACCTGTGTCTGTTTTGCTCACCAATGTGTTAACAATATTTAAGGGAATATCAATCACAAATTAGCCTCACAGTAAAATTTACTTAATGAGTAAATGAATGCAAAATAATACAATTTTGTACTTACTGGTCTTATCACATCTATGTATTGTTTCTGATTCACTGTATGTCCAGTAGGATTAGAGAATCACAGGATTACACAATCAGGCCAGTACAAAGATTATAAAACTAAAACAGGGCGAGTTCTTTCAGAGTCTTCCCTCCTCTAAACTGCCACTTGACTGCAGACAGTTCTCTCTATCCTTAACTCAGCTCCTCACCTTTTTCTCATCTCTTTTCAGTGTTTGAGGACAATTAGTTGGGTTTGGGTAGGAAGCTATTGTAATAGTGGAAATAATTTCCATTATTTGGAAGCATCTGCCAGGTATTTATTAACAAATTTCCTTAATGTTTTTGTTCTGTTTAGACACAGTGCAATTTTCATTGTGTTCAATATGGAACTTTCTCCTTTTAAGGCTTAATATATGGTATTATCTACAAAACAGGTAAAATGTACAGGCTCTGACACAAGCAAATCCCACTTACTAGCTATGTGACCTTTGGCAAATTTCCAAACCTTTCCATAGTTTTCTCACCTATAAGATTACGTAAATGACCCATTACATAGAATATAAAGAAGAGCTTAGAAGAATGTTTGGCACTAATTAAATACTTAATAATTGTTAGCTTATATCTAATATCTGATGTCAACTTAGTTTTTCTTGCCATATCACTTTTCCTCCCAAGTTATGGATCTAATTGTTACTTCATTGTACAGAATCAGAAATCTTGGGGGATAGGAATTCATATCTTGATTCCTCAATTAAATTATACATTTCCGGAAAGTAGGAACAATGCCCTATCACATAAAAAGTATTCAGTAAGTGTTTGTGAATGGGCTTTCCTTAAAATCTTAGCTAATTCTGACTTTCCACTCAAGCTGTCTTTCCCTCAATTAGTTTAAATCATTGTATTTGTTGTGTCCCATCAGAAACCCCCATTGTTTCTACTAGAGCAGGCTAATGTCAGAGATCATACCTTTTTAATTAGCACTAATTGAGGCAATTAGTTACCATTAGTAAGCAAGGCAAACAGAATAAGCCAGCTTTGGACCTATGGGCTTTTTAAGGTCTATGGTTGCTGGGGCTTGCTGAAAGTCCATTTATTAAAATATTTAAAATATCAAGGACCATGAGATTGCTTTGCCATCAAAGCAAGGCCAAACGAAACAAAACATAGTGAAAAGAGTCATCAGCATCACACAGGGTCACCAGCTGCTGTGGATACCTTTCAATCAGTTGGAGTTAGGAACCAATAGCACAGCATACAGCTGATCTCAATTGATTGAACTATTTTAACAGGCACCAGGGTGCCAGAAAAAAACAAACAAACAAAAAACAAAAAACCCCAAACCAAAAAACCTTAACTTGGTGTCCTGACATCTGTAGGACAGTAAGCTGAAGTCAAGTGTGCTTTCTTGTGGGGCGGGGGGGGGGTGGTTAGTGAGTTAGCTGATGCACACTTGAAGGAAATTTTCCATTTCTCTAATAGGTTGGTGTCACAGACAGTACCCACCTTAGTTTTGTGGCTGCTGCTCACTCTTATCCCCAGCTGGAAGCACTCACAGCAGAAGCTGGAAAGAGGAATGCTAGACAGGCTTTGCTTGGTTTTCTGTGGTCTTCTCACCTTCGTTTCTCCAGGGGGAGCAATGATGATTGAGAAAGAAAGGGACAGAGACATTCATCAGAATCACAGCTGCTTTACTCAGTGCCAAGAGCTCCTAAGATCGGAGAACAACTCCCCAGCTTTTGTTTTTCCTTATATGATATTTACCATGTTGTCTTTCTGAAATTAGGAGAAAAAACCCCTTTTCACTTTTATTTGGAATTCAATTCTGAAAAGTTACTTATTTTTCAATTTTTCTTGAACTCTATTTCCATGACTAACTTGAGTTGTAGTTTTTAAAAAATTCTACATCCCCCTCCCTATGGCCATTCAATTTTTCTCTTGCACTCTATTTAAATATATTTCCAGAGAATGTGATAAGGCTGGTCAAAAAGTAGATAACTTATAATCGCTAACTTCAAGTAAATCATGGAAGATTAACTTTATCTTTCTATAAAAGATGGAATAGTGTGTGAAATGGGCAATTTGAATATTTTCAGGATAGAGGATTCTTGCCTTACTTGATTGCTTTAAACCAATTGGAGAGATAAAAAACATTGAACACTTGCTCTCCCCAGCTCTTCTCCTACCAGGCACTCTCTCTCTTTTATAGAGCTCACATTGACAACATAATGAACGCACCGCACAGCTGTCAAAGGAAATGTTTGAGCACTTGTGAAATTACAGGCTGCTGCAGAAATGACTTAAGCATGCCATTACCTCTTGCTGCATTTAGAACAAATAAGCCACCTGCCCTTTAGGTATTATCTGATCTGTTTGAATAGACTACTATATAGACCCACATAGAAGACTCCAAACATTTTCTTCTACACTTCTGCTCAAAGAACTGCAGTGTCAGCATCTCACACTCTTTTCTCAGTGCCTTCCTCTCTGGCTCAGCCTTTGCATACATTATATAAACAGTCACACATCTAGTCTCCTGTGCTAAAGGAAGCCTCATTTTTGTGATCACAGCTACCTAGCCGTGGGCTGCTGTACCTAAGAGCCGTGTTCATCTGACTTCAAAACCCTGTGTACTCTCTTACCTCTAAAGCAAATCGTGTGATCATGAATCCACCTCACAACTAACATCCCCTTTCCAGCAGACATGGATTGAGTGTCAGAAATGTTTTCTGATTGTATCATCCATCTAAAATGGAAAAATTAACTAAGCTGTGATGGCTGTCTTACCATAGCTATTACCTCCTCAGCAAGGAAGAGCCTTTTAGCTTCGTGTCCTCCAGAGCTCTACCCTCGCCTCTCCATGCTCTTGGACATCACTTTGGTTCAAGGGCACTTAGTGGCTCCTGCACCTGACACATGAAATTGAGGAAGTTGAGAAAATTTTGATGAAAAACTTATCTGAAAAGGTATGGGCAGGGTATTGAGAAACGATCAGGGATCACATGGTATTAGAGGTGGCTACTGCTGCTACTCTTAGGCCTGAAGGGGTGAGTGTAGAGAGCAGCTCCTGGACTTTAGACAGAGATAGGGGGCGGGCTTGGAGGGGGCCCGCTGACAGGAGCCATGACCTTCCATTCAGCCACCCAGGTAAACCTTGCAAGAAGGGAGCTGAGGAAATATGTACCCGAGCTTGCTCTCCTCCTCCCAGATCTCCTGTGGGTCCTTGCCTTTGGCTGAACATTAGAGAAAACTAGAGGGAGGAGGGTTGGTGATGTAGTCAGTCTCCCAGGAGAGAGAGAGCAGGTGTGGGAGATATGATAGTGGCTCTGAAGGTGTGCAGAAGATACTCAGCTCACCTTCTGAGGAGAATAAATATCTCATTCTAATGTTTTGTTCCATAGTTACCTCCCCCAATTCCCATTTATCTTTTAAACTCAGCCAAAGTATTATTCTTAAAGCATAGCTGATTGTATCATATCCTTACTGAAAGACTTTTAATGCCTCATTCCATAGAGCATAAAGTTCAAAATCTTTATCATGGAATTCAAGGCTACACAAATCTTTCCAATTAACTTTTGAGCCTTTGCCGACCACCTCCCTTCTACCCCAATCTATTTCTTTAACCTGATAGTGTCCCAGGCTTTCCCTTACCCTGTTCCTTTGTTCACCCTGTTCCCCTCATTTAGATTGCCCTTAACTAACGCTTGATAAATTCTTCCTTCCTCTTTAAGGTTGGTCTCAAACATCACATTTTCTTGAAGCTGCCGTCTATCATCCAGTCAGAAATAATCTTACCTTCCAATATACTGCTATGACATTTTTATTTGTTATTTTCCTGAGACATTATAACACCTTCTGTCTTATGATTAATTTTGGATGTCTGAACATGCCTCTTGATAGAATATGAACTGTGCAACTCTTGCTTTGTGGCTCTGGGTCTGATTAGAAAAGAATTCCCATTCACGTGGGTAGAATTTTGCTGGATTCGGATATACCAGGAGTGGCCAGAGATGGATAGGATTCATGGGTGAGGACAGGTCATGTCTCAGTGGGAAGACAGATGGAAGGGCAAGAGGTGCTGTTATTCTCAGGGATGAATGAATGTCTGAATACAGGAAAGAAAGCTGGAAAGGCATCAGCTGTTAGAACAGTTCTGGACACAGTGAGTGTTTGGGTGGAAATAACGTGAATGGCACAACTCCCTGACCATGAACGGAGCTGTGAGATCCAGAGCTATGCTTAGGGTTCTGGTCATCTGCAGCATTGTCTCTCTGGCTGGCTGTAATGAAAGGAGTTGTTGGGTCAGTTCATAACCATGAGTTCTTCGAAGGCAAGAACCATGTTTTATTCATCTTTGTAATTATTTCTCTCGCCTCCCCTTTGGTCCCCTTAACGTAGTGTCTGGAACTTAGCAGGTGCACTAAATATGTTTGTTGAAATGACTGGAAGTCAGCAGATTTTATTTATATAAAAATATTGTATGGAATGTAAAAAGATATGTATGTACATAATGATGATATTTTAAGAACAGTTCAAAGATAGCCTGCTCTAAATATTTTAAAGTGCATCTTTTCTACATTCAGTGTAGGCCATTGTGCTGACCTCAGGTAAACTTGATTTCAATAATGTCTGCATACATAACCGGGGTGCACTGGGTATCTGATGTCTGTATCTGAATATCGGGAGGTATTCTGAAAATAAAGACCAGCAATGAAGAAGCCAAGAGGTGTTCACTTACCCACAATGGACTAGTATTAGGAGGGGTTATTGGAGGCCCATACCCATATATATGTATATTGCAGTCCTCCAAGTATACTGATAGGTGACGTTTTATTCCAGTGGAACGGGCTTGTTCTGCTAAGTGACTGGCTTTATGCGATCAGCTATCACTGTATCATATCCCATGCTGAAGGCAATCTGCTTTTGTCAGTTGACATTTTCCAATTATTTCCAAGCACTTTTTTCCCCTCTATATCTGTTGAGACAAAATCAAAGTTTAAAAAACATGCAGAATTCATAGCTCATAGTAAAAACAGACTGTAATATGCTAAGAACTTGAAGCTTTCATCTGGCCTGTCAGGAAAAAACCCTCCAATTCTAATTTGAATTAGGCCAGAGATGCACAGAATAATTTGAGTAGCTGCTGGTTAATGAGCTGCGGTTTACAGGTTGGGCCACTGCATGCTTCCCCTGGAGTACATTGCATGCTAAGTAATCCACTCTCATTATAACCTCAGCCCAAGGAGTAGCCCATTTGGAGGCAATGTAATGATGTGATGTTATATATCACAAAAATTAGAGGGACAGAACAATAACTGGTAGGTCATCTTGACTCTCCCCTGCTAGGGCAGACTTGTCCACGACACTGATTCCTTGAGTGCTTTTGTCCAGTCCTGTTTTAAATGACCCAGGCAATGGAGCTCAAGCCTTTTCCCTTGAGAGGCCATTTGGCAGTCTAATAGGCTTTGCTGTTAGCAAACACTTCCTTGATGTGCAGCCTAAGATTTCCTTTGCTCAATTTCATCTCATTACTGCTGTTATTCTGCTTTTGTGCACCCCAAACGATCTCTGTTTCTCCTGCATGTTTATCGTTTCCCTATGCTCATAAATGTTTTCCCATACCTCTTAGTCATCGTCCAGCCACAGAATGTTGGCCATGGTCTTTAAAATCTTTTGCTCTCCCTCCATCCACATTTGTGATTCCCCTCTGAGCTCTTCCTTCTTTGATCAAAACTTTCCTGATCGGTGAGGGCTGGAAGAGCACACTGTATTTCATGCTAGATGATGTTTCCTAAGGGCAACATTGGGGTGTTCTTCCCCTACTCTGTGACAGATGCATTTGTGTACACAGCCTAAAATTGCATTGCCTCTCTTTGCTGCCAAAGCACACTGAGAAAGTTGAAGTCTGATGTACTATCAGGGCCCACAATCTGTTGAACAAGAGAGAAGAGTTACTCACCTGGCGCGGGTGATTGTACATGTGCATTTGGCCATTTTTCTTTTCGAAAGACTCTGCTTTAGGCTCTTGGCTTGATTAAAGTTTGATTAAGGACTGAAGAGAAAAACAAATTGCCCAAATAACAACATTAAAAATAATAATACCTTGTTCTTTGAACCAGAGCATTCATTTTTTTTTACCCCATCGTTGCAGCATGAGGACAGTAAAGTGGTAAGCCCTAACTTTACTTGTTCCACTTCATGAAATGAATGAGGCACATGATGTTGATAAAGAGAGCCTGTTTTTTTAAAAAAATGTTGCAATTTCTCAGTTTGAAGGGGCTGGCAAATGAGTAAAAACAGAAATGAGAAATTATTAAACTTCTCCTTCCTTTTGCTCTTCAAAGATAAGTTCATGAATATGTAAAAGGGTGGAATTCAAATTAAAAATTTCTCTAAAATATTTTGTTGAACTTCAATTATACTTTATGGAATGCCAGTATATGTTCAATAAAATAATACTTTTTGCAACGTCATTTGATGGATGTTGTGTAGGTATGTTAGTTATCTAAAATACCTCCTCCAGAAGTCATAACATAATGAGGCAAGGGCTATTTGTTATTTGTTGCTATTTGTGATTCAATTTTCTTTTTGTCTTGAAATGCAGATGGCTTATTTGCTCCATATGAGTCAACTTACTTCGGGGGTTGTAACCTAGATTGGTTCTGTTCCTTCATCAATTGCAGTGATGTGGCTTCATTTGAAATAATGATCAGGAGATATATTGTGCTTTCTTCCTGCTTTACCTTAGCTTACCATGTATCAGCTAGTTGAATATTGCTTTGACATGTCCATCCTCTGCAGAGTTATGCTGCAGGAAGAATCGCTACAACCCAGGAAGAATGACTGATGGTGAAGCTGCTGTCCATGGGCCAGTTCAGATTTTTTGACCTGTAGTCAAAACATTTACTGACAATCTGATCAAAGTATGGCTGGGTTATGTTGCTCTGTAGCATTTTGGCCACTCATAGGACATTGAGGTACACTGGCGTGGTGCTGGTCACTCTTGAGGTCACATGGGAAGGGTAAGTTTTAAGTTTAGCCTACAAGGAGATGAAAATTTCTTGTCAATATCTCTCTCTGGCACTTGTCAATACCCTATGCCTCCAAAGCATTAGGCTAGCCAGGACCTATATCTTCGGATAAACCTACCCATTTTTTCTTCTCTTCTTGTCACAAGTATTGTTGGGTAATCTGACATTCTTTGCGTCTGTAAAATAAAAATGAGAAAGTTATAAATGGCAGTGAACCTAACATTCTATAAATTTCTGCTTCTGAAGTGGTGTAGAAAAGCTTAAAAGTGTAATTCTAAGTGAGGAAAGGAAGAGATCTTGAGACATAGGACTAAAAGCTATGATTAGCATTTATTGAATGTCTACTATTTTCCAAGAACAGTGCCAAATACTTTAGGTGAATTATCTTTTAGCTTTCTCTAAAAATCCCCCATTTTTTACAGATGGGGCTCAGAAAAGTTAAGTAACTAGACTAAATTAACACAGGTATTAGATAGTGAAGTTGAGATTTGTACTCGGGGCAATTTTAATGTAGCATTTATGCCATTAATTGCTATAAAATAAGTATTTAAATTGAACATTGTAGTATGAATATTGTTATCAGTTTGAGTGATTTTATATTACTTGACATTTAATCAAGAAATCTAGTAACATCTGACTTCTTCCTTAGGCCCACAGTTACTCCTTTTCTCATGAGGTCCCAAGAGAGAAGTGCACAAGAAAGAATAGCAAACTGTACATGAGGCACCAATCTACCAAAAATTAAGGGCTTCGCATGTGACCCAGCACAAATGGGGTTCTTTTACCATCTGTTTCCAAATAAAAACCACACCAGGACACAAAGAGTATCAGATTACCCAACAATACTTGTGACAAGAAGAGAAGAAAAAATGTGTAGGTTTATCCAAAGATATAGGTCCTGACTTAGCCTAATGCTTTGGAGGCATAGGGTATTGACAAGTGCCAGAGAGAGATGTCACACACATATAAGAACTGTTAATGCTCTGTCAGCACAAATATTGATTGTGGTGCAGTTTTCATCATGGAATCTGATTCCACTCATATTAATATGCAAGAGAGAGAAGGGGCATAGAGATCCTTCTTGTCCCTTTTTATGGGTGCATAGTATTCCATGGTGTATATGTACCACATTTTCTTTTTCCAGTTTATTGTTGATGGGCATTTGGGTTGATTCCATGTCTTTGCTACTGTGAACAGTTCTGCAATGAATAACACCTGTGTGAGTTTATTCACGTTACTTAACTTCTCTGAGCCCCATCTGTAAAATATGGGGATATTTTTAGAGAAAGCTAAAAGATAATCTACCTAAAGTATTTGGCACTGTTCCTGAAAAATAGTAGGCATTCAATAAATGCTCATCATAGCTTTCAGGCCTGTGTCCCAAGATCTCACCCCTTCCTTACTTACAATTACACTTTTAGGCTTTTCTGTATCATTTAACACAAATAAGCAAAAATTTATAAAGTGTTAGGTTTACTACCATTTGTAACTTTCTGATTTTTTATGTGTTAGTCTTATCTCTAACAAGAAATTTCTTATTATGTCCTTCTTATTACACATGTGATAAGAGAAAGAGAAACAACCAGGCATGTCATGATGGGGGAGAAGTGTACTCAAAGACAGCATTAGAGCTAGGAGAGTCTTTGGTTTTTGAAGATACAGAGTTTGAAAGGCTGCCGGGTCATCACTGCAGATGCCGTGTAGATGACTGAATGTATGCTGGGGAAGAGACAGGTCTTGAGGTGCAGATTTGTAAGTAATTTGCAGAGAGATGCTAGGAAAGAGCAGAGCACAAATAAATGGAATCTTCAGAGAATTCACCAGAAAGGGGTCATTAGGAAGATACTCCAGCCCAGGGACTACAGAAAAAATAGCAGTAGAAGCGGGTGGGGACAGAGCAGTAACTCCAAAAAGAAGAGGAGTTCAAGAATCAGACATGAATTAGAAAAACCATTCAGAGAGGACCAGAGGATTGTGGAAGCTAAAGGGAATTTTAATCAGGAGAGAATTAATAATGACTTTGAGAGAGCAGTTTCAGTAGAATGGAAAGAATGGAAATTCAAATTATAGGAGTCTGGATAGGGGAAATGGTGAAAAATAAAGGGAACAGTCCTAGAATACATATATTACAATTGTGGGGATAAAAGTAAGATAGTGGCAGGAGGTAGGTAGGCAAGGCTACAGATTATTATTATTTATATGGAAGACAAGTAGGGGAAAGAAAAATGCTGGCCTGGTAATGAGTTGGAGTACTACTTAACCACTGTCTGATATTTTCTCATTTATTTGCTTGATTGAGCATGTGTTGTCTGTCATCTCCAACTGGAATGTAAGGTTCAGAAGAACAGGGTCTTGCCAGCCATGTTCAAAGGGGAGTATTTTTCCTGGAACACATGCTCTACTAAACCTTGTCTCAGTTGTTCTTCGCTAGATCCCCAGTGCTCCAAGTGGTGCCCATCACACTGTGAGTGCTCAATGAATTTTGTTGTGTAAATGAATTAACGAATCAACTCCTAGTTTCTGCAGTAGTGCTTAGTATTTAGAAGGTGTGGGAGCACCTCATTTTTAAAATCTCATTGTTTAAAAAATTAATGGTGAACATGAGATGAAAAAGGAATAAGCAGTGGCGAGAACCAGCTGAAGCTGAATGGTGTATCTTTGCAGTGGGTCAAAGTAAACGTTCTGTGTCTTCTAAATGTTCTCTAGGAATACTTAGCAGCCGATTAATGGATTAATATTATTAATCAGAGGAAAATAGTGTCTTTTGTGACTCTATTATGTTCCAGATGCTGTTCTAAGTGCTTTCTGTGTTTTAACTTAATTCTCATAATAGCTATCTGATAAGCACCATTATCATTCTCATTTTACAAGGAAGAAACTGAAGCACAGAGAGGTTTAGCTAAAAAGGATGGTTGAAATGAATCAGGATTGGAAATTACAGCCATTGTGACATATTCGAAGTGAGAATTTCAAATATGGTGTTGAAGATAACATTAAAATAGCTTTCTCTGAAATGTAACAGGGCAAGGAGCCCAGTGTGATGAGAAGATAAGCATTCAGAGGTGGGTGAGAGGGAGTAATGCAATGACTTGGTGAGAGTGATCAAAGCAGAACGTCAGAGTCGAAAGTAATCTTAGAGATCTGCTGTAGACGACATCTTTGTATCCCCTCCAAATACACATGTAGAAGCCTAATCTTCATTATGATGGTGCTAGGAGGTGGAACCTTTGGGAGGTGAGTAATTTCACGAGGGCAGAGAACAGAATTAGTGCCCTTGTGAAAGAGGCCTTGAGAGAGGTCTCTCACCCTTCTTCCATGTGAGGTTACGGGAAGAAGATTGTACCAGGAAGTGGGCCCTTATAGACATAATATCTGCTGTGTCTTGATCTTGAACTTCCCAGCCCACAGAACTGAGAAAGAACTTTCTGTAGTTTATAAGCCACCCAGCCTATGGTGTTTTGTTATAGCTGCCCAAATGGCCTAAAACAAGATCCTTTAGCAGAATTCCCTTACTTTACAAAAACAGTTTACCTGTAACTGAAATTTTGCATTTTCTTCGCTTAAAATGTAGGCCACAAATCACAGTATTATAACTGTACCTGCAATTTCATCACCTATAGAAATGATGGATATTTTCAGATATCTATGATTGTAGTAGTTATCTTGAAGTATCATTTATAACAGTCTCCAATTCAAAATTACAGTATTTATTATAACTGGCAGTAGATCATTTTATTGTTGTGTTAATAAGCATAGATATTAGTATATATTACAATTTTGTCTTTTAAATATTTGACAACTGTGCGAACTGTGTAAAAGTAATTTTTTTCTATAATCCTTTTATTTTATATATTTAAAATAATTCTTCCAAGAAGGATTTCACAGGCTTCACCAGACTGCCAAAGGGGTCCATGCCCAAAATGATTACCCAAAGAAATAGAGACTTACAGAGCTGATAGGACCCAAGACTGGATGGCTAATTGGTGTCAGCACTGAAGCCAGAACCCATATTTTCTAAGTTCGGATTGAGAGAGTCTCTCACCACTACCAGATGGCTGTATTTTGGTGTGGAGGTAGTGGGAAGTTCGCTTGTAGAAACGGAGGAGTAACAAGGGCAAGTGGGATGTGAGTGGTTGGAGCTGGGCTCCCTGTTCATTTCTTCTCCTTCTCAAACTCTCTCTCATACACGTTGAGAAAGTAAATCTGTCAGTCCAGTGTGGTGAAGAGTGTTTTTTTGAGTGGCTTCCATCTGAGAAAGTTGTACCTAATATTTGATGAGCTTTTTATTCCGTTATCAAATCCCAACTTATCTGCTCGTTCTCACCAGGGGTTGGGTCAGGACCAGTCTCTGTTGGATTCTGACATTATCCTTCTGCTTTATTATACTTTCATAAGTCTGCAGAGCTTTTCCAGCAGTGCCTTAAGATCATAACTTCCCCACCTGCACACTACCTCCATGGGAAGCTTCTTAATCTTCTCTGTCCTGCTTACAGGGAAGGGGCCTGGATACTCCATGGAGAGGGATTGAGTGATAGGAAGCAAGGAAATCTAGAAAGAGAGAGAATGAGGATAAGCTGATTGGGGACATTGGATTGCATGTAAAAGGAATTCAACATGACACAACCAGAAAATCTAGCTGAAGAGGCCTGGGTAAGTATTAGGTTTAGGAGGTGGTGGCATGGTTGAGAGATTTGCTGAGAGAAGTTTCTGTGAAAAACGGTGGAGGGGAAACCTCTAAGTAGCACTTCAGTGAACAGGTAAGCATGATTGATAGATCAGGCACATTGCAAGAAAGCAGGAGAAAGGACCTAGCCTTGACTGGGTACCTACCATCTGCTGAACATTGGTAAACAACATGTTATTGAATCTTTAGCAGCTGTGTGAGATGGTTGTGATCCCCATATTACAACATGAGGAAAATTAAACTTATAAAATCAAATGACTGACTTGCTAGTGTTAGTGTAGAAATTGCAATTTTAACTCAAGCTTAACTTATTCCAAGTCCCTTGTATTTTTCTCTGTTTCATGATGCTTTCCAAAGAATAAGGAGGCATTTGGAGGGCTAGGAAATAGGACAAGCAATAGGAGATGCAAATGGGTACACATGGATATATGTTCCTCTTCAACACAGTCCGAGAGAGACTCTGGGGCTTTTACTTTTCCTCTCAAGTATCTGCTATTGACTTTGACTACTCCCCTTCCCCATATGAGATACGGGTTTCTTTTGGAATGAAAATGACTATGTTCCTGTATTATTGTAACACAATAGAACAGCCTTCTAAATAGGATGCTAATAAAATAACAATACATTGCAAACATCTTTGCTTCTGGAGATTTTTATTGTAGTATCCTCCTAAGAGTGAACTTTGTTTGAACTGCAATGAGCAAACTATTTGGGAAACACAATTTTTTTTCTTTTTTGGATATAGCACACATGAATAAACTGTTATCACTGCCAACCTGTGGTACCACATAAACCTGAGGAGCGATTTTCTCATTGCTAGGAATGATATGTAGCCTTTGGACAGACCAGGGCCAAAAGAGGATGGCATCATTCCATGGAGACAGAGGACACTGGCTTGACATACATACTCAAAAAAGATGAAACGGCTCATAACTCTAGAGGGGAAATATCCATTTGCCATTTCTGAAAAAGCAAAACATTTTAAAATTTGCCTTTCAAGTTTTTTCTCATCTGATTAACTTTCTGAAAAAAAAAAAAAAAAAAACAGAATAGTTTCCAAGTCAGATTCTAGTATTTCTATGCCATACTCTGTATCAGGAAAGTAAACTTAATAAAAATAAAAAAGCCAAATTTTAAAAATATTTCACCTTTTTTATAATAAGCAGCCATAGAGTTGAGAAAATATAAACATTTTGAGAATGAGAAATGTGTACGATGAGTCATATTAGTGAGTTCAGTTTGTCAGAAATGCTTCTTGTAATCGCATGTTTCATTCAGTCAGTAAGCACAGTAAATACAATCAGTAGGGTAAAACTTTAGCCACATAAAGGTTTTCTGCACATGTCTATGTGAAAAAAGAACCAACAATTTAATGTCAAGTGATCTTTTAAAGCGTGTGTGTGTGTGTATGTATGTGCATGTGTCCGTGTCCGTGTGTCCTTTCTTTCCCTCAAATACCTCAAGGCATGGTATTTTTTTTTTCTCCGTTACGTACTCTGGACAAATCTAAATATCTCCAGGATTACAGTAGAACAGGTTTTCTGTGTTTATTTCTTCTTGGATGAACATTTGGCTCTACTGTTCATAAATCTTTCTTGTTTGTTTATAGGTGTCAAATAGCTAAATGTATGGAAAAACAATATATTTTGCTCTTTGCAATTTTTCTAGGGTGTCAGGTTTTCTGGGAGTCCTGGCTTATATGTACCTGACTTTTCCAGCATTTATCACAAATGTAAATGAACAGTCTGTGGTGTAGCCTGTTTTCAGGATCGCTCTGATGATCATGTTGCTATGGTGATAACAGAGCATACAGGTTCAGGAGACAGTATTAGTAATGCAGCAGCTTGAAACTTAATCAGCGCGCTGCGACTTCTCCCCCATATTTCAATATCACTTTGGCAAATTGAATTCCAGGCAGTTGTCAGTCCAATGTATTCCCCGTGGTTTCTCCTCTGCAAAATTGCCTCTTTATTCTGTACACTGATGATCATGGAGTAATTGAAATCTGCAGCTGTTTGTCATGCTATTTATACAACTCTGTCTTGTAGCCAGCAACCTTTGTATGGCGTGCACGGCAGGTAACAATTAGATCTAGAAACCTTTTTTTGGTTGAACAAGGGAATGATTGTTTTCCCAAAATACTCCTGATTTGGGGTACTTTATGTGATACCTTGTTTTGTGGGGGAAAGTTCAGCCAAGGTTTAATCACAGTCCATTATGGCAGCATGCCGGGGGCTTTGCGTTCTTTGCTTCCACTGATTGTGAGACAACTCAGTGTTGGGTAAAAGGACTCACTCCTCAGGGAAGGTCTCCCCCTGATTCCCAACAATCTGCTCTCCAGCTATGTCAAAAGCAGGACTCTCCAGCTTCTAGTGGCCCTGAAACATCTGCAACAATAGATGTGAAAACACAATTCAGTGTGGAAAAGAAAGCAACGGTCTGGGGCACGTGGCCTGGCTTGCGCATGGAATAATGCTTTCTCTCTAGGCTGCTTTGTAAGGAGGGAACTTAAGCCCTTTGCCTCTTTCCCCGTGAACTGATCCATTACTAAGTCTCCCTATTCCCTTTTTGGGTTGTTTTGAGGGTCACTACATGATTTTTTTTCCTGCACGTGAACTCCAAGGGAACATAAACTGAGCTTTATTCGAAGCCCAGCAGGTAGAAAATGTCCCTTCTCTTGCGTTCCCTGTCAAATGTGCGGAAATAAATGGGAAGCTATTGCCTTTCTCCTTCTAGCTGAGGGTAGATGATTCCACTTGATGTGTTCCCTCCACTGGGGGTGGGGGTAGGGGGAGAGAGAGAGAGAGAGAGAGAGAGAGAGAGAGAGAGAGAGAGAATATGAGAATGAGAATATGACTCTATGAGATGGGCATGGAGGATTTCCTGTTTCTCTAAAATAAAATGATGAAATTGCTGGACAAGGGCCTTTAGAGATTCAGGAGGGACTTGGTCTGTCTCCTCTCTCCAGGGCCCATCGATAGTTCTCTCTCCTGCATTCTGTCCTTTTCTGACCATTCACTAAAGACTGAGTTACCTGCTTACCAGCTAAGCTGCTCCCTGCTGTGTGTCTTTTCTTCCCTTCCGCCCCTTCACTCTCTCCTGGGTCTTGCTGTTGTGGTATTCAGACACTGACATTGTCTAGGGGTTCTTTGTGTGGTTTAGAAGTTACTGGAGGTCAATCTGTGAAGAGTCTTTTGTTGTTGCCGTTGTGGAATGCCGGCTGGGTATAGAAAAAAAAATAGTTGCTAGAGAGATCTTAATGGAATAATCAGCAGCAAACATGAGTTGCATCTCTACATTGCATAGCCAATGCAAATATGAGAGACAGTTTTTACACTGTGTTTTGAAATAGTTTTTTTAAAAAGTAATTTTTTGGGAAAGTTGTTCAGCAACTTGACAGTGTTCTAATTTAGCTAGCTATTGCTTTCTGGCCAGTATGTTGCAGTGTGATATCGATCTCTTCACAACAGATGGCTTTATGTGTGCATAGAGGAGCTGATGGCAAAGCTGAAACCTAGTGGATATTGGTGAACTGATGACAGCAGATGATCTCAGAAATGTCTCTTTAGCATCACTTAGATTTATCTTTTCTTTATCTCCCTCAAGGCTTTATAAGTATTCCCTTCCTCAATCCCTTTCATTGATACTTAACTTAAATGCCAATAAAATTTCAAGGGTAGAGGTATAACTGGGACAGAGGGCATCAACATTTAGAGGATACTTAAATTTAAAATAATGTTTAAAAAAGATTGCTACGTTTACATGTTTGCAGCATATGCATGCCGTCAGCTTGCAGGAACAACTGATCTTAATATCTACTTAGCAAGAATGTTTGGTTAAAACAGGAGGCTACCAGATGGCTCAGCATTGTTAATAGCACCCATCTGAGAGCAGCATCATAAATTACAAAGTTGAGGGGAAAATTTAAGACTCCAGGTGGCAAAATTAAAACAAAAAATTACTTAAAATTTTTATTTTTAAAAGGAAAAGAAATGAATACAGAATTGCAAAGTGGAAATACTCTTTTGTAATATGCTAATTGTTAGTAAGTTATACAGAATTTGCTGTTAACTTGATTTGGTACAAGTTAACCCAAATTGTTTGGAAATGTGCCATGGGGTCTTGTATTTTTTTTTCCTTTTTTGGTGCTAGCATTATCGGTTATGACTCAATCTGCCTGCTGATGATACTAGGGAGTCTGTAGGCTCATCATCCTGCATTCGTGGGGTTTTGTTTTTGAGGACTTCAGTCTCCCTTTTCACATCAGTGGAAGGGTTGTGTCCAATTCCACCTCATGGTGGTTCTCTAGTTTGGAGCCATGGTAAACTTTTACATCTCAAGTCTGGAATAGGTGCTTTGCACAAAGAAATCGCATCTCTCAAACACATAAACTAGGAATTAGATCTTAGACTTGAGATATGAGAATATCCAGGTATTTTTACTTTCTTTCTCTCCTTGTGTGTATCTCTGTGTGTATTTTTCCCAGGTAAGTTAGGAACAATGTAATCACTAGGGGAAGTGCTACTGATTCTGTCTTTATGGTAGCACTGCAGAGAAAAGCTATACATACCGTTCACTCAGGTTTTATAGAATAGACTAACCATCCAAATCCATACCTCTGGAACTTTTGGTTTCATATTTGAAATGCAGGTGCAGTATGTAGCCTTGTATGGCACTGACTCTGCTTACTCATTCATTCATTCATTCATCGAACACATTTATTGTACTGTATACCACGAACTTGTGGGTACAGGAAAGAACACAATAGACAAAAATCTCTATCCTCATGAAGCATATAGTTTATTCAAAAGAGACAAAGAGCAGGATAAGTAAATAAATTATGCAACACATTACATAATGACAAGTGCTAAGAAGAAAAACAAAGCAGGGATGGAATATAGTGCTGTGGTGGAGGTGAGCTGCAATTTTAAATGGGTGATTAGAGAGGGCTACACTGAGCCGACAATACCTGAGCAAAGATCTGCAGAGGCGAGCCATAGAACTACTGGAGGGAAGAAGAACGCAGACGAAGGCACAGCAGAGCAGCCAGGGTGAAGGCTCTGAGGGAAGAGAGTGCCTGGTACACAAGAGAGACCAGTGCAGCTGGTGTGTGATGTGTGAGTGTGAGGTCAGGGGGAGAGGAGGCCAGTGAGCTGACTGTGGGGCAAGGTGGTGGAGGGCTTCCTGTAGGGCACCCGCTTCTTCTGTGAGTCAGATGCAAAGCAACCGGCAGGAAGGAGGTGCATTTCCTGAGATAGGGGAGACTGCAGGAGAAGCAGATTTGGAGTAGGGGGTGGGGACCGGGGCCTGGATTTGGCCATGTTGTTTGAGATACCCATCAGACCTCCAAGTAGAGGTGCCAAATAGGCAGTTAGATACACAAGTCTGGAGTTCAGGAAGAGAGCAGGGTTAGAGACACAAACGGGAGTCATCAGTGAAAATGGCGTTTACAGTCATGAGGTTGGATAATATTCACAAGGGCGGCATGAAAGCCCACCAGGAGTTGGTATTGATGAATTTAAGTGAGACCAATAGCGTGTCTGGGTGTTTTCCTCCAGCCCTATTCACCTGCTGGTCTATGTGCCCAGGGTACAGAGTTCGAGATGATTATCAGGGTTGGGTTTTTCCACAACAGTATGACAAAGCAAAAGGGGGGAAAGTGAGTAGAGGGTGTGCAAGGAAGTGATTACAATGAGGAATCATGGGATTTACCTGGTATGGAGGGTAACGAGCATGTAAAGGGATGGGTTCACAGAGAAGTGGTAGGATCGGTGGATTATACGTCCCTGGGAAGCTTCAGCATTCTTAAATCAAAACCATAGAAGAGTTGGAATTCATAGCAATGATAGAGTTTGTGGCTATTGTCTGATGGTGGGCTATCCCCATTTCAACTGCTGTGTAGTCAGTTTAATGGGTCAAGGCCAGCATTATCAAATGACATAGGAAAGAATGAGAAATATGAGAATATGCTTTAAGTAGTAAGGACAAGCATTGCTTTTTGAAATGTTTGTTTCAATTATATGTATTTATATAAATTATGTTCATGTAGAGGTCTGTTTGCAGTGGGTCATACTGTAAAGTTTATTTATTAATTTAGAACAAGGTCAAAATGTTTGTAAAACACTGTAGGGTTGGTTCATGACAAAGTGTAGCTGAGGATAAGATTATTGGAGGTGTTTGTGTGCTCCAAACAGTCTAGCAAAGAACCAGCCAGTTCCTGAGCCAACATCCTGTGTGGAGTGAAATTAGTACCCCAGCATATCCAAACCAATCATATGCTTATAAAGGACTGTGTTGCAAGATTTGCATGTTTCCTTCAAAACTAAATATCTTTAAAGCTATTCTCTCTCTATCCCTTAAAAATTAATAAAAGCTAAAATTGTTTATTGATCCTTTTATATCCAATGGAGAAATATATACTTGGTTTTATCTGATTTCCTTCAGGCCAAACCAAAATTTTTTGAATTGCATTTTTTTTATGGACAAGGTAACATTATTTAGAAAATGTATGATTTTTCTTAGATTAAAAATAAAGTTTTCCTAGACACCTCAATCCATGGCAAAACTTTAAAAACAATTTTTTTATTTTAAGTGCAGGGGTACAGGTACAGGTTTGTTACACAGGTAAGCTTGCATCATGGGGGTTTGTTGTATAGATTATTTCATCATCCAGGTATTAAGCCTAGTTCCCATGAATTATTTTTCTTGATCCTCTCCCTCCTCCCACCCTCCTCTCTCTGAAAGGCCCCAGTTTGTTTGGTCCCTTCTATGTGTCCATGTGTCAATGTGTTCTCATCATTTAGCTCCCATTTATAAGTGAGAACATGCAGTATCTGGTTTTCTGTTCTTGTCTTAGTTTGTTAAAGATAATGGTCTCTAGCTCCATTCATGACCCTGCAATGAACATATTCTCATTCTTTTTTATGGCTGCATAGTATTTCATGATCTCATTTTTTTTAATGGATGCATAGTATTTCATGGCAAAACTTAATAATGTATTAAAAACAGTACAACTTCTCTGAATAGGTAAATCTTACTTAAACAGATTATGTTCCAAAAATCCATTTTATGAAAACTATTTGAAATTTAAAACTGTGTCCCCATTACGACTGTTATAATTTGATGGTTTGCTTTTCATGAAAGTCTTTGGAATCAAGTGTACCTGCAATATGAATAAAATACATTGCCCGGATCCACAAACCCTCATAATTACTTCTGAGCCCCATAGACCACGGGGAAATGGAAGTGGTTGTTACTAGGGCTGATATGGGGACAGGGCGAGGCTGATAGTTGAGTCAGTTTATTAGTTTCCCAGGACTACCAGACCAAATAGCACAAACTGTGAGAACTTAAGACAACAGAATGTATTCTCTCATGGTTCTGGAAACTAGATGTTCAAAACTAAAGTGTCAGCAGGGCCATGTGGGCTGTGACCGAGGCTCTGGTAGAATCCTGCCCTGCTTCTTCCTGGCTTCTGGTGGCAGCTGTCAATCCTTGGCATTCCTCGGCTGGCAGTGGCGTCACTCACCTTCCACCTCTGTCATCACGTGGCCTTTTCCCCCATGTGCTGCATCTTAGAAGGATGCTAGTCATATTGGGATACGGACCTCTCTTACTACAGTATCATCTCGTCTTAACAAATTATATCTGCCATGACCCTCTTTCCAAATACGGTCACATTCTCAGGTACTGACGGTTAAGACTTTGACACATCTTTTTGGGAAACACAATTCAACTCATACAGTGAGCAACTGGAAAGCTGCAGAAGGACAGAAATCTATAAAGTTCTGGGTTCTCCAGTGGCTGCTGTGTTATTGGCAAGGCATAGAGAGGCGTCATTGTTTGGATGTTGGGTTAAGGATTGCTCATAAGTCAACTAGTTCATGCATGCGTCTATTTTACAGGTCACAGTTACTTTGAGTGGAAATAAGAAAATTCTATAACGAAAATTGTCTTCATAATTAATGACATTTTTTTTATTTGAACCATGTCCTAAAAGCTTTCCTTCCTCCTCTGAGATTCTAACCCTGTCTCCATCCACGTGAGCTACAAATATTAGGAAAAGAACAGGATAACTTCAGGGAGAATTAGGCAGAAAGCAAGGTATGTTCTGTAACACCTGGGAGGCTAAAGAATGAGGTGACTGACTGGGAGCCAAATTCAGCTCTCAGCAAACTGCTCCTCCAATGCACAGGAGTGTCTGAGTGGCTGGGAGCAGGCCTGTGCTTCGAAGCGAATTGCTTTATCTACAAATGCTCTTTCATTTCTAAGCTCACTTCAGTGCAGATGTGTCTCCTTCATAAGTGAATCTTAAGGATCAATTTATAATCTTGGATCCACTCTGTGGATATTGTGCTAGTCTTTGTCAACAGCAAATTTTAAGACAAGAAAGTGCAGAGAAATAAGGGGATTAACATTAAGGCAGCTTTTATTCTTCATTATTTTCTGAGAGAAATATTCTTTCATGTAAAAGGAAACTTGGTGTCCCAGTTTATCTTTTTCTCACCATTTAACAGGCATAATATTAAATGGAATTAAAATCAGGAATAGCATCACGTGCTTATGTCACCTTGTTATATTTTAGCAAGCTTTTTAAAAAAGTTGAGCACGCACAGAGAAAAATGTAAAAGAGTAATAAAGGTATGTGCTGAACAGTCAATTTCCTTGTCACCCAAACAGTGCGTATTCTTGTTTTATCTTTGTAAGAAATATGGAAAGTTGCTCCTTTTAATGTTGC
This sequence comes from Cheracebus regulus, assembly GCA_963574635.1. Classification (NCBI taxonomy): domain Eukaryota; kingdom Metazoa; phylum Chordata; class Mammalia; order Primates; family Pitheciidae; genus Cheracebus; species Cheracebus regulus. The sequence continues at coordinate 47,360 of CAUYQU010061677.1, forward strand.
TTTCATTTACGAAGTTGTCACTCCTGCTTCCTAGCCAGTAGGACTGGTGTGGCAAATTACTTTTCCAGAAGAAGAAAATGGTTTTCGATCTTTTTGTTCGTCAAGATCAGGAGTTTAAAACATGGTGGTCAGGGTGAGGAGTGGAATCCATGCAATCAGGAGAAACCGACGAGCTGTGACTTTCTCACCTGGGTCATCTGCATGTTGTACCCAGAAGTCGGGAGAAATGACATTCAGAGAGTTAGGCATACATGGAAACTGGAATGGGAGAATTCTGCAGAATATGAAATTTGTTTTCTCATTAGAAGAAAAGGAAGAATGGGCCTGAAAACTGTTCTTGTTTGGATGGAAACTGAAACAGCCTGCGATTCAAATAGTCCTCATTAAAATGCCACCTGTGTGCTTCAGGTCTCCTGAAAAAACTACCAACACCAAGAAAGGGTCAAACCTGCTCAATAAATTTTAAATGATATTAATTATTCCTATGCAACTCCATAATGTAGTTTCTGGTTTAAAACCTTGAAACTTGTTAAGGTCTTTTTGCTCCTGCAGTGTGGACCCCAGTGAAAAGGCATTATAAAAGATTATTGGAGTCAGGTCTATGAAAGTCCTGTTGATTGAGAGGGAAGAAAATGCAAGTAGACATTATAAAAGATTACTTTCTGTGCTGCTAATGATCACTTTTGGTTTCAGTTTTCCTGACTGTTCAGGAAAGAAAGAGCTCACAGGAAAGGAATTTATTGTAAAAAGAATAATTGCCCAGTACATTACATGGCACAGTAGGGTTATAATGAGCATGAGGAAGGGCAATATCTAACCAACCCTTAGACTTACAGTAATAGTTTGATTCAACTTCCTTATTCAGAATGCTGAGCAACCAGAGAGGTGTTCCCCCCCACCCCCCAAAGAATCAGACTGCCATTGTTTTGAAATTTTCTTAGGGGAAATGCACTTAGTGACAAGATTTAATAAATCCAGGACAACTGAATGTGATGAGATGAGTCCCTATTCTTTTGTTCTTTCTATGTAATGTAAGAAAATAGCAAGAAAATGATTACATTATAACTAAATGAATTAAACAAAGCTCCAAAACATAAATTAGAATTTAACTATGCCATTAAAAACTAATTTAATTTGCAAGTTATCATTACTAGATAATAAAGACCCATTGCAAAATGTACAGCAATAACTTGTGAACATGTTAAAAAAAAACAAGTAATAAATCTCATTGAGCGGATGAGTTTCTGTTGCATTAGCAGATATAAATGCTGAATAGATGTTTTCTATTCTATTTTTTTTTTTTTTTTGCCATAAATGATTCTGTAGCTAAGGGAAGACTTCAGGGAAAGTTGGAGAAGCACAAATAGTGCATGGATTGGGTGCAGTAAAATCTTCTTTCAAACCAAGACAAAGAAAATGCATTTAAATATTTCATTTGATAACATATGAAATATATTGTAGCCTACTTCATTCAAGTGCAAACAATATCTTGTTTCAGCTAATTGAAAATCTGATTGAAAATGCAGTCTTTTCCCTACAGTGTATCTTATTCAATTGTGCTGGAAATAACAAGGTATACATAACAAATTCAAGAGATGTAAATAAAGAATTTGCTTAGTTCTTGGGTTACCAGTTTAAAACTTACTAAAAAAAATCATTAACATTTTCTATCTGATAATAAGATAAAAAAAAGTTTCAGAAAATTCGTTTAATCAGAAATGAGTTTTAAATGTATGCTTTCTAATAAAACAGCTAACAATAAGCATTTCTGCTTCTGTCTGTACTGTTTTTGCCTGAGTCTGCGGGTAGAATCCAGTACCATTTTACTGACAACCATCACCGAGTACTGCCAGCAGATGGCAGTAAAACCCCGCTTTTCTAATCCAGCCTAAGCTAGCATCTAAAATTATTGTAAGGTTTTTTTTATGGGATCACAGCATTAGTATAAGGTGGAGATGAAAACTTATTTAGTCCCCCTGGTTGTGTCATTTCCTTTGAGACTGTGCAGTGACTTGGTGCTGTGATTGGACTTTGGCTCATCCACATAGTTATGCTCCCAAATTGAGTTTCACAAAAGGTCACGTGCTACATTATTGTAGGGATGGTTTTATTAAATTGCTTAGTGATTTGATGCAATTAGACATGTTCATTTATGTTTTACCTTCCGTCATGAAATCTTAATGTTAAAAAGAGTTAACACTTTGCTTAAATGTCATCTCATCTATGCAGCGTTCCGTAAATGACCTCATTGGGCCAACACCCGTCTTCTACGCCGCATTTACCCATTTACAAACCTAGACACTAGAGCTTCTTGCTTCACCGTGAGATTTTCCGTTTATTTATCTGCTGTCTCACTTGACTGTAAGCTTCTCAAGGGCAGGAGTTACATTTTGGGTCTTGAATCCTTGCTACTCCTCCACCCAAATGTCACTTTGTAGGCACTCAAAAGAATTTATTGAACTAACTCTTATCTGAAGGCTCAGAGGAAGTATGCTTTTTAATACATTGCTCCATTTTACAGAGCAGTGAAGTGTATTTAAGGAGAAGTCAGGAAATCGTGCCTTGCAAAATGAAACTAAAAACTCCTAACTTTAATTTTGCTGAGCACACAAACAAGAAACTTTACTGACTGTGGTAATATATAGAAAATGATATATTGAGTTGCATTGCCCAATTCTGAAAGGGGGCCACTTTCTAACATACAACTTTCTTACAGTTCATTACCAAGAATGAAAAATTTTAAATCTAATGAAATGGCAGGGGAGACAGAATGTCAATACTAAGGTGAAATGAACCTTTAAATGCAGAATTATCAATAAATGTTTTATCGATTTTGGGAGAGTAGTCATAGATACAGTCATTTATTTGCAAAACCACTTACTTTTTGTAAATGATTTATTGCAGATGAAGTGAGGAAAGACTGTATTTTATTTCAGAATTCTGGATGCAAAGAGATGAAATAATTACCCAAACGATCCTCACACAGACTACCTTTCCTTTATTTATATTACTTTTAATGCCACAGCATACCTTATTATATTATGTACTAGATGACACCTAAACATTTCTAAGTTAAAAGGCTTCGTCTCTGAACTATTATTAATAAGGAAACATTTACTGAGCCCCAGGGACTTTCAGATGGAGAACATTTCTCCTACAACTCAAGTTTACTTGTCTTTACAACTAGATTTACTGGCTGCACACAGCAAAGAGGAATGTCTGTGCTCTGCTTCCCCCATTTCTCATTTCAATAGAATCTTGCTACTACTAGTTCTGGGATCTTCTTGTCTTCAGAAGAGATGGATTCTTCCTGGCACAAGATTTTCCTGTCAGCACTGGGAAGACAGTGTGGAGTGCAGGGCCCTGGGTGCCATGCGCCCTGCTTGCGGCTCTGATCACTTATTACTTAGGGGGTGCTCTCATTCACACACTCCTAGGTTTAGGCTTGGCAGGTCTTGTGCCATAATTCATTTAAATGTAATTCATAAGAGGAGAGGAGAAGGCCGCTGAGTGTGAAGCACAGACACAGCCCTTCTGCATTTGAAAGTGTTGTGCAATTTATTCTTAGTGATTTGGATTCACGTAGGCCCAGTGAACAGTTAAAGCTTGGTAAAATCCTCTATTCAAGAAAGGAAAGCTGAGGTGCCAAAGAAGTTTTATATATCAGTGATCTCCTTGTAGTACATATGAGGATGATAATTACCTACTTATCTTCGTTTATTTTCTAAGGACCACATAAAAAAAGAAATGCTTTTGAATATGTGTAACAATTATCATTGTTATTATTATCGATGGTGCGAACAGGGTTTGGGAGAGGGTAGGCAAATTCCACGTCATAGCTCTCATGATTTGAAGAACAGTGATTCTAGTCAGTTGCAACTCACATCATTATGACACCAATTGGGCAACATTCTCTGATTCCTCTGCCTTTTACAGAGAAACAAACTAGACCACACCTCAATAAAAACCAAACCGATAGGACGATTTTCACAGAGCCACTTCTACTACTGGTGTTCTTCTGTTTAAAAGATAATGGGTGGCTTGCGGGGAGGGGTCAGGTAGACTACATTGGAGACAATTTTCTCTTGTTTTGGTGTTCTTAGTGGCAAAGGTTATTATCCACAGGGAGTGGTTGTTAATCCAGAGGTACCTGCTTATTTTTTTTTTCACCACATTAATTTACATGAAAGAAGCCGACTTGGCATTCATTCGTTCCTAATAGGGGAACTCTGTCTTCAGGCGGTGGCATTTAGCAGCAGGTTCTGCGATTTCTTCATCCTGGTGGTAGATGGGTATTGCTCCTCACAGAGTTAAATTGTAGTAGAGAAACATGAAAAGAAAGCTCAATGATGCTGTCTTGTATGGAACATAATGCACTGTTATAACAAACAGAGCTTGAGAAAATACCAGCAGCAGGGAGCAAAGTTATTTATTGCTTCAAGAGAAAATCAAGCAAAATAGCTACAAATTGCCTAAAGTACATTCCTCCCATCTTTCTTGAGTTTCAGTCTCTTTGGCTATAAAACAGAAAAGGCCTTTGTTATTTCTCAAGCCGAGATTAGCCTCCCTTAGTGTGCAGTGCCTGCTTTGGCTTCATGTGAAGGAACGAGCTTAAATCTGACCTGGAGAGCAATTACCTTAGAATGATCACAAAACATGTGCAAAAAGCCAAGCGTGCACCTGCTGGTGGATATATATCCGAGGCTATGGTTTGAGAATAAGCTCATTAGAGTGACATCTCACATTCTTCCTTTCTACAGTGCCTTGGGGTATCAGCCATGATGCTGAGGTTGCCTTCTCTTATTTCATAGAAAATATGGAAAAGTTAGATGAGTTGAGCATCAAATTAAGAGAAAAAAATCTTTAGGAGAAGTGCCAGAGGAAAACCTGTCTGTTCTAAAACCCTGCTCACTCTTTCTGATCATACTGCATTACTATGTCATATACAAGACACTGAAAGTCTAACACCCAGACACACCCCCGGCAGAGAGCCATGAACCCCACAGGTCTTCTAAAAATACTCACTGCCTCATCAACATGGCAGGCTCCAAGGAGCTCCTGTTCTTAAGAGGAATATTGCCACTTTCAGCCTGCAGGTGTGGCCATGATGTCATAAGAGGGTGTGGAAATGCCACATTCCGTGACCGCAGCACATGACCGTGGCTTGTCATTGAAACAACACGTATTTGGTACTATATTCTGCAGTATTTTCTCTGTTTCTGTTTTACTCAAAAAAGCATAAGGTCTGTTAAAGTATAATTATCAAAAGTAGAGAATAAAAGGGAACCAGTTAATGATAAGGACTGGCAATATATGGAGACTAATAAAATAATTGAACATAAAGTCTATTTGTGTAATTGGCTTCTGGGCATAATATCAGTAAGCAGAGCATGCTGCTAATATTACACATTTGTAATTAATATTCAAGTAAATATTAAAAAGTATAATAGAAAAGCAGTACGTCAAGTCCAGTTTAGAGATTGGCTGCTATACAATATATTGGGTTAGAACCGTGACCTAGACAAGCATGTGGGAAAATCATTGAGGTGCAGTTATTGCTACTTAAGAAAATCAGTAATTCAAAATATTGGTTTGTTTAGCTTTCTTAAATGGAAACAGCATGAAATATTTTACAGAAACCAATGAGTAAGATGTGGTAATAACCTTTATCAAAACATTGGGAATGATTGCTTAAAAAACACAGTTCGTAAATAGCATAGGAGTTAAAGCAAATGCAGAAATTGGGTATTACTCAGCTGAAGACAGTTTTGAATTTTCTGAATAACGTTGTTTCATAAGAATTAACTGGTTGGATATCTTATCAATGTACATAAATGTTATAGTTTGATATTAGGAAGACAGTGTTTATGTCTTTCAATTCTAGATAATTGATGTGTACTTGGTTAGTAAAGTCCATTCTGTCATTATGTAAATCATCCACCAATTATTATTTCATCAATTCCATGATGATTGATTAAACATATGCTTGAGATTGCTGATGTTACAAAAATGTTTTGGACTTGGTCCCTGTTCTCAAAGAACTTACAGCCTAGCAGAGTTGTACAAAAGGAGCTTTTTTTGTACAAAAAAATAATGCAAGCATTATTGCAAATAATACTGCTCTGAACATGAATGTGCAAATATCTATCTATTCAAGTATCTGCTCCCAACTCTTTGGGATATACACGCAGAAGTGTAATTGTTTGATCATACAGCAATTATATTTTTAAACTTTTGAGGAACTGCCATATTGTTTTTGCACAGCAGCTGCACTATTTTACATTCCCACCAGCAGTGTACGAGGGTTCTAGTTACCCTTACATCTTACCAACATTTATTTTTATTTTTGTAACAGTCATCCAAATGGGTGTGAAGTGATATCTCACTGTGGTTTTGGCTTGATATTCCCTAATGATCAGTGACGCTGAGCATCTTTTCATGTGCCTACTGGGCATTTACGTCTTATTTGGAAAAACATCTATTCAAGTCTTTTCTCATTTAAAACATTTTTTTGTTGTTGTAGTTGTTGCTGTTGTTGAGTTGTAAGAGCTCTTTATATATTTATATATAAGCCTTTATTGGACATGTGATTTGCAAATACTTTCTCCCATTCTGTGAGATGCCCTTTTACTTTGTTAGTAGTGTCCTTTGTGCCAAACAATTTTTAATTTTCCATAATCTGACTTATTTTTTCTTTTGTTCCCTGTGTTTTGGGTGTCGTATTTTAAAAATCATTGCCAATCCAATGTTATTAATATTTTCTTTCATGTTTTCTTCTAAGAGTCTTTATAGTTTTGGCTCTTATGTTTAGGTCTTCGATCCATTTGGAGTTAACTTTTGTATGCTATGTAAGGTAAGGGCACACCTTGTTTTTTTTTTTTTTTTTTTGCATGTGGATATTCAGTTTTCCTATCAGCATTTGTGGAAAAGATTGCCCTTTTCCCAACAAATTAGACAATTTTTAAAGAAAGGAACATGCATAGAGTGGATAAGAATCAAGATGAGTTCATTTGTGGTCATATCCTAGGCTGCATGTTGGGCTCAGAAGTTTGGTCTTAATTTAGTAGCGACCACGGTATTATTGATGAGTAGGAAGGGAGTACGTAGTGTGAGCAAGTTTGGAAGCAAGAGAGCAGTCAGTAGAGGTGTTTTCTTTTACTAACGACTATCATATCTAGTACAGAAACACTTATTTCTGATCTACAGATACTTTCACACTTTTGTGACCTATAAAGCACTGTTAATGAATCTTACACTTTGAATTGATTTTCTCATAACAAATGTGATTGCTCATAACACAGAACTTGGAAAATACAGAATGTCTTGAAGAAAACACCCCAATCACCATTTACCCCACAATCCAGATGTTACTGTTGCTGATACTGGCTGCCTGTAAGTCCAGTTTTATAAGCATATGTGTTTTACACAAGTAAAAATAATATTGAATGTGAAGTTGTCCTTCCTTGTTTTTTAGGTTTTTACTGACGTTATTCTGTATGCACATTTCCCTGCCATTTTAATGAGTTTTAAAGTGTGTTTAAGTAATAAGTATTGCAAAGGAAAGCAGAAGAACTGGTTCTAATCTTGGCAACAGCACAGATTTGCTCTCTAACCTTTACCAAGATACTCAGCCAATCACGACCACACTTTCACTGCCTGGAAAATTGGGTAATACTTGCTACCTATTCCTTGGGGGTGTGATGAAGAGCAATGAGGTAATGCCTGGAAATGACTTTTTCTTCCCTGTAAGAAAGGTGCTAGGCATGTAAAGATTCTTATATCATATTGGGCTCTTGCTGAACCAACGGTGGAGTGAAGGCAGAACCACTTTCTTCCCTTCTCCACCATCAGCCCCTTCATCCTATCTCTGTGGGCTTATATGCCTGTTTTCTATACGGAGGGCTTATCACAAAAGCACACAGCTGCATTATGTTTCTTCAGCTACAGAAAAATATTTATGGTTTAGAGAGCAGTCATTCTCGATGATTTGATTAGTGTGTTATGTACTCACAGAAAATATCAGGATCATCCCGTGGCACCTCCGTATTCCAATTTCATTTATTTCTTTAGTTATATTTATCATTGTTCTTTAGATCTGAGGTGGCTGCTGCTGCCACCACCAGTGTTTCTGTCTGTGTGACCGTGTGACCTACTGTCCTTGCTACACCCCCTAACTGTGTCATTTGTCTGCTCATTTATGGGGTAGGCATCTGTTTGCATATCTTTCTTTTGCCATATAATGGAGTGGACGAGATGACCATTTCACCCCTGTCTTCTGACTACAGACTTCCAGGATTATCTACTGCATCTGCCTAGCAAACTGTCCCTGTAATGCCATTTCTCAAGAATTCATATTGTGGATTTCTGTGGGAAAGTTGACTACCTTATTTATTTTGTGAGATGAGGACTTTTGTCTTTAAATGGTAACAAAACTATCTCTCTGTAGTCTTTATGGAATTAGAAGTCAGTAGATAGAGCAACTTTTTGCTAATAGTCTCCTACATTGAATGCTTGCCCTTGCAGTATTTTTACAATAAGTTTTCTCATCTCTTTAACAGTGTGTAGTATAGAAATCACAATGCATATTTGAAAAATGAGGGTGCACAGCCTTTGCATGAGTGAATCTAGGTGGTAATCCAGGCCTCCTAAACCTAGCCCAGTTCTCTTCCCACTGCAGAGGGACAGGAGAGGTAAATGATTTTCCAAGGGCAGCAAGAAGAAATAGGAAATCAAAATAGAATTTAGGATTGCTATGTTTTAATCCAGCACTCTTGTTCCTTCCTCTAGCTTCTGTGACGTTAGTCTGCAGAGACTCTTACCTTTTTGTTTTGTATATTGTATGGCATCTGAAACAACACTCTGGATAGTCAGCAAAGGTTTGAGGTCTTATTCTGTTCTACAGTTCAAACCATGAATTTTTTTTTTTTTTTTTTTTTTTTTTTTTTTTGACACAGGGGCCTTTGAAAACTTACACATGTGGACAAAGCCTTAAGATCTAGCGAAATCTGCCCAAGTATCAGGAATATTTGAAAGAGCATTTCTGAATAGCAGTCTTTACTCTTTATTTCTGTTGTACTTCACATGTGCATTTGGAAATGCATTCCTAGCCTGGTTTTATTCATCCTGCCACCTCTATGATGAGAAAAGGAGCCGTTGTTTATCTCCATTCTACAGATGTACAGACTGAGTGACGGGCTGTGCCTTGGGAAGCTCTTCGGCTTTCTGACTTGCAGTATCTAATAATGAGAGCATGTTCCTCTTGTGCTCTTTTGCTCAATGTTATTTTCAATTTGCTTTCTTATATGGAGAGGGCATTTTCATCTTTTGTGATAGTTTCAAGTTTCATTTGCACCATCAAACCTGTAAATTCTTTTGTTCTGTAGAAAGCCTGGTCAGGGTGACATCTGTCTCTTTTTTGGGAGGGAATGATAATCTAATAGGAAGACCTGCACCAAAATGAATCATTTTCTTTGCTTTAACTCTGCTTAGTTTATCATAGTCTAAAGGCTTAGATTTAGATTTTAAAGGACTGGCAATAATTTCTATGATAGTGCCATTTAAAAGTATAATACCATATGCGACTTACTTTTATTTCCTAGTGCTGCTCATCAATATATAAATGTAGATTAACCAATCTTAGAAAATTAATTGGAAATTAGAAAATACATTTACTAGACTTTTTTTTTTTAAGACTATGTCCAGGGAAACTAAGAATGACTCTTTATTCTGCATGTACAAATGTACAGGTAATTGGTATTACAGACTCATTTTTGCTGGACATGGTGCTATGGAATTTTTGTTTATGTTGATTTTTAAAAAAGAAAGAATAATCACAGCTTAACCAGAGGTGTGTGACGTGCTGATGACCCAGCTAGCAAAGGGTTTTGTCTTTTAGTTCTGCAGCTTGTTCAATAGATGCATGCTGAATGGATGAATGAATGAATGAGTGAATGAGTACATAAACTGGGTTGGACAAATTAAGCTAAAGAAACTGGACATTAGAGGGCAATTCATGCAGTACTTTGTAGATCAATAAGGAGAGTCACCAAGACTATATTCATTAACCTAAGAAAAGGTAGGTGGGAAAAGCCACAGACTTAGAGTTGATGTGTAAGAGTTAAGTTTCCAATGAGGAAATATAATTTAGAGAAATAACAAAAGCATTGAGCCTCACAAGCCAGGTACACCTCTCCAGTATGTATTGACTGTCTATTCTGTGCCAGCCACAGTGCTAGAGACTGGGGCTACCAAGTTCAGCCAGGTTGTAACTTCTGCCCTTATGCTCAATTCGCATGGGGAACACAGACTTGAAACCGAATGGTACCAACGTAACACGGCTATTGATAGAGTAGACGTTTCTAGAATTCATCAAAATATGTAGAAAGGGTGTGATCAGTTTTCTTGTCAGTTAGAGAAAAGTTTTACGGAGAAACGAAATGAACAGTGCCAGACAGTGACTGTCACTATGAAGCAGAAAAGCAAAGTAAGAGGAAAAGAACAATGGTGTGGGTGACATATAAAGTCATGGGTGGCCTCTACAATATGTTGATATTTGAGCAGTATTATCTAGTAGAGGAGCGCAGACATGTATCTAAGCAGTCACAGAATGAGATAGTATGTGATGAATCCTGTGACAAAAACATTTAAAGGAAGCAGTGGGCATTAATTCATTGCTCACATGCTGGACAACACTCACAATATTCATGAAAGGTGCCATCTGACCCAGTTTTACAGATGAAAAAACCAAGACCCAGAAAGGGTAAGTAACTTTTCTAATGGCACACAGACTGAATTTAAATTCCAATTTGTTCGACCCCATAGCCTGCGCTCTGCCCACTCAAAGGACTGTAATAGTCATTTCCCCCTGAGACAAAGGTGGGAAGCTTAAAGGGAGATTTCTTGATAGAGGCAGAGTGGAATTGAGTTTCAAAGGATGGCTGGGATTTTGATGTGGGACCTTGAGCCAATGAATCAGAATAAAATACCCAAAGGAAAAGAAAGCACAAGGGAAACATGCAGAGTTTGCCTCTGAGCAAGTTGGTTGAAGTCCAGGCTGAGCGTGGACCCACAGGAAGGCATGAAACCAGAAACGAAAACAGACTGCACAGGACCTGGAGGTCTCTGCAGAGGAGTCTGCCCTTCATTTAGTACGTAATGGGAGCCACCGACAGTGTTTCCCAAGAGAGAGCCGCTCATCTGTAGGATGGAGAAAGCCTTTTGGTGGGCTGTTGTAGTTCTCTGCTTCTCTGCTTATTTTATTAGACTCAATGGACTGAGCATTTCTTGTCAGTGATTATTATCCACACTTGCTCCCTTCCAGATTAGGTCTACCATTAACCTGACGCACCATTACATTAGGAAAAGGTACTCAGACATAGCTTTGCATGAAACATTTCAGATGTGCCAGTTCTCAATTGATTCTTTGAGAAGTGGCATTGTCCCAGACGTCACATTGCTAGATGAATGTAGTGCTTTGGATGAAATCCATCTGGCTGATCCAACCCCCAACAAATTGACAGGATGCTGACAGGATGAGGAGGTAGAGGCTGGAAGCGCTGGCATTACAGCCAGCAGTCAGGGAGATGTTATTCACGAGAGAAGAAAGAGCCCAACTAAATTCACCTTTGCTCTCAGTTGGAGAGCAGATTACATTCTTTACAGCAAAGTGATGACTCAGGCCACCTGCAGTGGAGGGAAAATAGACTGGGGCCAGCTCTTTAAGGAAGAGCTCAATGGTATCATGAGAAACCGATATGTGCCAACGTGGTGCCATTCAGGGTCAGACTCCTAGAGTGTCCTTCAGGCATTTTTGGTGGCCTATTGTATGATCAGCCCTTTTTGTGCTTTCTGTCTATATTTTTTCCTCCTGTGTATTGTATATCCTGGTCTCTGTGAATCAAGCTGCCATATGCCAAAGGCTATAGTCAAAATGTGTTTGAAAGTCATCTTTTGGTTGTATTTTCCATCTAGAGACATGGTTTTACAATAAATTCCAGCACAAGGGTTCAATCTATGAGAGATTCAGAGTGAGGTCTGTCAACTCTTGAAAATATTTGCACATTTTTTTTGTATTTACATGCATTTTCAGAGTAGCAGTCATGAAATTTTAAAAGTTTCTGTTACCCAACCAAGGTCAAACTTGTCTTTACTTCTCTGGAATTTGTCTCCTTCCCTCCCTCCCTTCCCTCTTTCCTTCTTTCCTTCCTGCAAAAACAGGAAGATACAAGATGTCTAAATAATGATACAGGACTTTTGAAAGGGTGAAGACCCTATGTCTGCTTTTCCTCTAATTAGAATAAAATGTTTCTCCTGACACTGGAAAGGAGGAGTGAAACTGCCCCTCCTCTTTCTCCTTCTGATGTGGATTATTTTTTACGCAGTCACTTATTAGACACTTCGCTCTGGGTTCCTCTTAGCCGGACTCGGACACATACTTTAAAAGAAGCGCTAGAAAATAGCTTCTATTAAAACTGCTTCAATCATACTTCTCTTAAAGGGCCATTACCTATTAAACAACAAAATATTTTGAACAAAAATGTAAATAACAATTTTTGAATAGAGATTTTTACTTTCTTACTTACAGCTAAAGAGTATGTGTGGACTTAGATACCCGAGTACCTGAGGAATTACCACAAGACAACTCTGACGATAGGGCAGTTGCAAATAGCTCTTCAAACACAGGGGTGACTTCAAGATGCAGGTTCAGGGGCTGAACTGCCTATCAATCCATTTCTAGACCTCAATACCAGATGCTGTGTGGCACAAAATCATCCCTTTTCCCCGTCTTGCTCCTGTTAATTTCATATTTCTTTCATCATCTTTATTTCTTTACTATCTGAATCTCACTCTGTGGATATAAGAACATTTGAGGTTTCCATTCACTCCCTTTTTGAGAGCTCTTGTACCTTTTGGTTTTTGTTTACAAATATAAATCTGATAGAGGTTGAATCATCGTGTCCGTTACACTCTCCAACACTGGGAATGCTTCCCAAGGCACTGCATATGAATTGGATCCAGGGGAGCCATTTTGCCATCTGAAGAGTTAATCTCACTTGCTTTGGGTATTGCGATACCCAAACTTCTTCATAGTTTTCTTTTAGTCCTCTCAAGGATGAATGCATACTACCCTCCAGTACTACCAATATCTTCTTTCATTGGCCTTTTGGATGAAATTATATAACAAGTGTTTTATTCTTAAACATTTAGAAAAGTAAAAGATGGCTCCATATTGAACTTCTGTTCAATATGGTAAGTAATTTGGTAGCTATGTCCCAGAGAAAGTTTGATTTATTTTTCTCATGTATTTAACTTTAGATTAATTTACTTAGACTTTTCCAAAATTGAGTGGCATGAGGCACTTATTAGTCCATAATTCGAACCTGTCCAAGTCATTGTTGGTGGTATTATTTTCCCAACTTGTATTGACTGAATTTTTCCACTTTGTGTCATCAGCGCATTTCATCACCTTGCTATATTTTCCTTCTCTTAGGTCAGCAAGGTAACCAGAATCAATACCAATGCTGATCCTTATGCCATGCTACAAGTCACTTCCCTCCATTTGGTGACGCTGCCACTCAAACAGATGTCTTTGGCTTCAATATCCTATCCAGGTTATTATCCACTTCAGCAACGTTGTTTCTTATGGTTCACAGTGTGTCTTCTCACAGTGTACTTCTCTCAGAGAAGAGCAGGCTTCCTATTAAAGAGGCTCGTGTCTAGAATCAGAGATCCTTTTTAAAGCAGATATAATGATCTTTGAGGAAGCTGTGGTTGTAGAAAAACACATATCTTCCAGGGAAAAAATAAACCTCAATTATGCTTTAATAGGAAGCTGTATTACTATTGGACAAAATCAGGAATGGGAGACAGATTACATAGATACTAGACAACTCCCTGATTTGTCTCTGACACTGGGTGATCCTAGGGAAGACACTAACATGTTTATTTGTTTGATTTTCTCTTTATACTAAAATTCTCATTACTACTGGTGAATGTATTAGGTTGCTGTACTGTATCAATGCCATAATGTGTTGAGAACCTCGTCCATGAATAAAGAGATTTAATGCTTATCATCAGACTGAGAAAGAAGAGCTGCATTTCTCCCTCAGAAAAGGGATTTTATAGACATTTATCATAAAATATTACCAGATCTAATATCCTAGAAAGAGTCTGATCCTCTAATTTAGACACAGATATATTCTAAGAACAATTCTGAAGCTGAATCAAGAGCTCAATCAATTCTCTTATAGGTCATAATTAATGAACAGAAACTTCCAAGAAGTTACTTTTTCTACTTCTGTAAATGTTTCTAAAGAGTAAAAATATCCAAGAATTTTCAGGACTCCATACATCACTGATAATATTGCGGCCTTTCCACATCAGACATATATATACTCTTGTGCTCTAGATTTCACTATTTTTAAATTCAGTCAGTTTGTTGTGAAGTTTTTGAGTGTGGTTTATAATATACACAATCTGGCATACTTGATTAGCCCCAAGAAACAGTGTCCACCGTGCTGAGTTACATCGTGTCTATAAACCGCCACTTTGCTCTGTTTTCATCAAGGCACATGGTTGGATGACTAATTACTTCGGTATTTAGAAAACTCACAGTAGCAATTTCAGCCTGAAATAATTTAACTGGTAGATAATTTTGTAGCATGTGTACATTATTGGCTAAGTCAAATTCTCAGGTTAATTTTGATGGAAAAAGTCTCGCATGAATCCTGAAGTCAATGAATTAGAAACATAAACGTGAAAGAAGTAACTGCAGAATCAGAGGAGAGCAAAGAAGGAAGCAAGGTAATATTTATGCACCTCGGAGACATATCACACTGCATTTCCTCTCTTTAGGCAGACACGGGCCAGGTTAGGGTCTAGCTATCTCTAATCATTTTAGCTGTTGCTTTAATGAATGTCAAATTGCCACAATCTCCGCAGATTTCAGTCAGGAAGACCTTCTGATGAGTCTTTTACCTTGTTTTCTTTCAACGCAGCAGGAATTATAATGAGGAAATTAAATCATTCTTCATAGACAATAGGAATAGGGTCCCCAAAGCTTTTATGGCTTGCTGTCCTCTTGGCAACAGCATTAACTGAGTTGCAGATTTGTAGTTAACATTTTGAGAGATTGCTTTTTGAGGCTAAAAATAAGGCTCTGAAATAACAGTGTCTTTCAAATGAATACAAATCCCCCTATCTTTGTATTAGCCAATAATTTAAGACACAATTCGGTAGAAATACCCAGGCACAATAAAGCTTTTGTTTACAATTAAGAAAAGGAGGAAAGATACTTCATTTTTGGTATGAAAATATTCATTGAGTGCTTATTTCGTGCAAGGGATGTGGTCAGTGCCAAGCATATAATTGAACAGAACAAATATGCCTGCTTTTATAGGGTCTGTATTTATTATCCTGGGGATACTGAGATATTAACAGGCAATGATAAAATGGAGTGATAAAAGCTGTGATAGAGGAATTAGGTGGAAGGCTCCATGGGAGTACCAAGCCAGGGAACCATTCAACCTGGATCTGGAGCTCACAGAAGGCTTTCTGCAGGAGGTGGCAGATTAGCTGGAATTTGACAGATGACTAGAAGCGTGTTCCAGCAAAGAACGCGTAAGAAGGTTCAAGAGAGCACAGGGAGCAAAGATACTGAATGCCATGCAGCAGGAGTGAATGACGGTGGGAAAAGCGATGGTTCCGTTGGTAGAGAAGGGGAGATTAGCGGTGGGCCGGATCTACATGCTTACGTTTTATTAAACAAAGCGTCTACACCCTTGTTTTATTAGGATATATTGTAAGACGGGGTGGGGTGACTGCATTTTAACCTGATGCAAGAGGCTGGTATTGAAAGGGTTAAAATGGAATTGTTAAATGTACTTTTGATCAGTCAAATCATTAAACAACAGATGACAAGATGCCGAGTTTTCAGTATCTCAAGTCATAGGGAACACACAACACGTGTAGATTTATATTCAGATTCAATAGAAATGGAATTCTGTTAACAGGAAGGTAATCTAGATTCTTTGACAGGCCTCTGGCTAAAAACAACCAAAAATCTCCCTCATTCTTAGATCACGGGTGTTCTGGCAAGGAGTTAGGAACTTCTCAGAGGCCAGAAGCTATGTGAAAGTGAGACCCAGTCAGATACGTGGAGCTATGAGGCCAGCTTTTTCTCAGATTATTTGCCAAATTCAGGCGGTTTGATTTTTGGTTTTTGTGTTCCACAGGGCGTAGAAAGTGAAAAAGCTTAGGGAAGGGCCTATTAAATATGGAAATTCTAACAAGAGACTTCATGCAAAAATGGAATTCCAAAGCCCTGCCCTTTCAGAGTAAGGAATAAAGAAAAACTGGAAAGAATACTCCCTGCCTCGGTACCCCTATCGCATCCAGGGAAATCATTCACCTCAAAATTTGGTATCAGTTGAAGAAAAAAAGATGTCTCTTTAGAATTTGCAACACAGGACAGTCTTCAGGTATGTTTTAGTTGCTGTGAGATTGGTATGTTTTAGGAAAGTGGAAGAAACAAATACAAATCCCTCTCTGGAGGAATCCATCTTCAACTCAGTTTCTGAGTCATTCCTGTGAATCTCTCAAGAAATATGAGCAAACAGCCCAAATCCCAAAACACACACACACACACACACACACACACACATACACACACACACACAAAATAAGAAAGCAAGAGTGTTCAGAAGCAGATAGTAGTATTAACATCTTTTTTTTTTAATAAAAAGAATGAAAGAGAGAAAGGAAGAGGAAGAGATTTTAGAAAAAGAGAGAAAAGGAGAAAGAAAGAAACAGCAAAAGAAAGAAAAAATGAAAGAGAAAGAAAGAGGAAGAGATTTTAGAAAAAGAGAGAAAAGG